>CAUJNA010001114.1:822500-845000 GCA_963377175.1 Effrenium voratum
CAGGGAGGCGCGTTTGGCTGCGCACGCATCCCTTTCCCAAATGTTTGGGCCCCTTTGACGTCCATATCTTACTCCTCCGGGCTGCTCGCTTGACCACTTCGAAACCTTGAAGTTCCCGAGGGCATCGCCGGAAGTGGCAACCTAACACCAGCTACTTTCTCCACTCGGTGTGCCAGAAATGACAAGGCGGCAGCCTGGGAAGGCAATCAGCCAATCAAGCGGCTTGCCCTTGGGCAAAACGAACACATACGGCTCCGCCACGTGCCCCTGGAGCCTGCATCCAACATGTACGGATATGTATAGCTTTAGATACTCACATAGATATATCTCTCTCATCAAGCATGTGTACAAATGTATACATATGTGTATTTATACAATATAGATACGTCAAAAAAACACCAAGAAGCGCGCGGCATGAATACGACATAGGATTCCAAGCTCCGGGCTTCCCGAAGCCCTCGCCTTTGGCACAGGCTTGGATGCAGCTCGCCAAACACATGGCCTCCGATAGCCGCCTCAGTGACTCAGCGAGCCGCGTGGCCCTTCTGCCGAAGCGATTGTTGGTACCAAGCTCCATAACTCGAAAAGGAAAATCCCACTTCGGGGCCGCATTTGTTGGAACAAGCCTCAACATCACCAAGTTACCTGTTGGTTTGAACGCCCAAGCCATGGCCCCTGCGAAGGACAAGCAAAGCGAGCTGACCATTGTGAGAACCCCAACGGGGGATGCTGAACTGGGTAAAAGACAACTGGGAAAAAGAAAGCTGGAGAAACGGAATCCACTCAAGTTGTCCAGGTGTTGATCCTCTTTGGGCATCCTTTCGAACCGGGCCTTGGTTTTTAATATCCCCGGAGACATGCTTTCGCCTTACGTCCTGGAGGGTGGGCGAAAAGGCAGGAGTGTTTTCTGAAACAGGGGACCCTGAGCCAAGCTTCCGCGCGCCCGTAACAAAAACACGCTGCGAACGCTTGAACTTCTTGGTAATGGGAAATGCGCCACTTCCCCCAAAAAGTTCAGACTTTTTATTTTCCACTCGACTGGTCCAACCCCAGAAAAGTCTCAAGTCTAAAACAGAACTCAGGGAGTGAGCCAAACAAATCAGTCAAGAAGACCGAAAACCCACATGTCACAAAATCCAGGTGTCATCCCTTCGATCTTTCGACAGCCCAGTTTGGGTGCATCTTATAAATCGAGGGCCACAAAATTAAAGTTAAAATGGTGACGTTCCATTTAGCTTCCATTTAAAACCACAAAAAGGGTTTCCTGGTAGCAAAAACGGTCAATTTTTGCACCCCCAGACAAAATTGAACAGAACTCCCGAACTAAAAAATGCAAAAAAAAACGAGTCAAAGGCGCTCCGTGTGGGAAGACCATAGCTCCAGCGCCAGTTCCCAGTTGCCTCTGCCCAGCGCGGCGCTAGCGCTGCACAGCGTCACTTGATCCGCCAAAACCTGCAGATCGGAGTGGTCAACATGGAACCCTATGGGATATGGGCGCGTCTTCTTTTTTGGGTGCCCTTTTCTACTTTGCGTCACACGAAGGATAAACTTGTCCACGTCCTCGTTTGCAGCTACACAAACCGGGTTTTTGGGACAGCCGTTCTTTCTTGCGTTCTTTTGTTTCCAGGTTTGGTGGTGAAACAGGGAAAGTGAATGATTGATGATTAGATTGTAACCCACAATTGCCCCTACTACAAGAACATTTTCTAACAAAGGAATGCATGGCGAAATCAATGAAACCATTACTGGTCCAGTATTTGTTTTTGACATCTTTCCCTAGTCCAATGGAAGAGTCAGTTCTTAAAGACTTTCTATTATTTGCTGGATTGAACAACATCCCCAATAAAAAACCAAACTATCTGCACTACATGTAAGCCGACAAAATATCCCAGTCTAAGACCGTAATAATTCCTGATGTGTCTTGTCTTCTCAAGGTCCTACAACTAAAGAAGCAATACTAAACTCATGTCTTGCAAAAAGACTATAGCGATGATTGGCTATACCCCGGATTCATCTTCCACACGTACTGATAATGTATATTTATGTAATCTACTTGATGTGATATGTACATGTTAAGATATCTTTCGTAAACTCTTGAACACTCGAAACTGTTTGTATGCAAATAATCATGGCTCGATTTATGAATCAATGGTAGTTCCAGTTGTTTCATGGGTGGTCAACATGAAACACTAAATAATCCACTGGTGCAAACGCTGACTGAGTATAACTGAGTGTGAGCGCGCGCACCAAGAAACGGACATAGGCCAAACCAACGGGGTGGCTCAAACATATACCCGCTCTTTCTATCTTGGTAAGCACTTCCCTAAGGCTTCGTCGTTCACTCCGATCCACACCTCAAACTTTCATGCTGAGCAAATGCACCAGATATGACCGTTACTTGATTGGATACATCGGTCGTTCCTCACCCCCATTTTAAAACCCGCTGCCGGGCTGTGCGCTCGTGCCTCTCTCTGCCGCATGTCTTGGAGCAACGCGAGCGCGGGCTGCCAGTCGAGGGCCGCCATGCAAGCATTGTAGCCTTGGCTTGGGAGAAGCTGGGGTTTGTAAGATTCACTTCCCCTGCCACACAGACACACAGACACACAGACACACAGACAGAGACACAGGCACACAGGCACACAGACACACAGACACACAGACACACAGACACACAGACACACACAGACACAGAGACACACAGACACACAGACATAAAGTACTTTGTGCCCCGCCTTGGTCAGGCAGTGGCAAAGGGACCCAGTTCTTACCCATGTGGAAGTCACAATCATCACATCTGGCAAAACCGTTAAAACACACAAAGGGCGTTGCGGGTGGGTGCGTGTGTGTGGGTGTGTGTGTGTGTGTGGGTGCATTGGTGGGTGGGTGGGTGGGTGGGTGTGTGGGTGCGTGCTGCGTGGGTGCGTGGGTGCGAGGGTGCGAGGGTGCGTGGTTGCGCGGGTGCGTGGGTGCGTGAGTGCGTGGGTGCGTGGGTGCGTGGGTGCGTGGGTGCACACACACACACACCCACACACACGCACCCACCCGCATACGCCCTTTGTGTGTTTTGACTGTTTTGCCAGATGTGATGATTGTGACTTCGACATGGGTGTCTCTAGCAAGAACTGGGTCCCTTTGCCACTGCCTGGCCAAGAGGGGCACAAAGTACTGTATGTCTGTGTGTCTGTGTGTCTCTGTGTCTCTGTGTCTGTGTGTGTGTCTGTGCGTGTCTGTGTGTCTGTGTGTCTGTGTGTCTGTGTATCTGTGTGTCTGTGTCTCTGTGTCTCTGTGTCTCTGTGTCTGCGTGTCTGTGTCTGTGTGTCTGTGTGTCTGTGTGTCTGTGTGTCTGTGTGTCTGTGTGTCTGTGTGTCTGTGTGTCTGTCTGTGTGTCTGTGTTTGTGCTTGTGTCTGTGCCTGTGTCTGTGTGTATCTGTGTTTGTCTCTGCGTCTGCGTGTGCGTCTGCGTCTGCGTCTGCGTCTGTGTGTGATAGTAAATGTGTGAGTGTGTGCTTGTGTGCGTTCGTGTCGTGCGCGTGCAAGTGCGTGCATGCGTGTGCGTGCGCGTGCGCGTGCGAGTGCCTGGGCGCGTGCGCGTGTGTTCTTGTGCTTGTGTTTGTGTTTGTCACCACCCGCTTTTAGCAACAGGCTTAAGTGGCACATTGAATGAAGGGTAACTTGCCGGACTGGAAAGAAAAGCTGACCCCTGTCACTGCTTCCAATTGCTTAAGGTGCTGCCGAAACCTATGTATACATTCACATTGATATACGTGTGTGGGTGCATACGTACGTGCATGCGCAAATATGACAATGTCCTTCAAACTAACACCGCCCTCAAAGAATGGAAGGCGGGTCTGGCAATCCAACCCCAGGTAACTATATTTCATCAACATAGAGAACCTGATGGTATGTGGCTTTCCCACAGCGCAAGGCTCACATGCCCGCTGGGACAACCCTTCAGTGATGAACCGAAAGGCTCACTTTACCCGCTACAAAAACCTGTCAAACTCTTCAGAACAACGCGCAAGCTTTGACCGCCGGTCTCCCATTACCACTCGCTTTGCACTGATCAAATGCTTGATAACACCCATCTTCACGCCCCTGCCTGCGCAAAGTCATGAATCGCCAAATTCAAGCTTAGATTCTGGCCCATGTCTTGTGAAAATTCACATCCACAAACCCGAAAATATCCACCTAAACCAGCTTCATCTGTTGGAGGCCGGGACAAACCCGGCCCAAGCCCAAGGGTTCCACAAGGAGACGCATGGAACAAACATTCTCCGCTACACCTTTGCCATGGCCAAGGTCCGTAAACGTCGTGTGTGGCAAAACGCCTGTGTTTTTTTGGGAGGCGCTCGCACCAGGATCACGCCAGTTATTTGCCTGGAAAAGGGCCTAGCGTTAGTTGCCTTGCAACGTCAGTCAGGCCCCTCAAAGTATCAGAGCCCTGTTTCCGCGTCTCCTTCCACCCAACAACCCAACACCCAGGCATAGCACAACCAAACACATATCTTTCACCTGCTACGGTCCATGGACATTCCGCCAGATCTTCCGGGGCGCTGAGAGTACTCTGCTCCAGGCTCTTGCGCCGCATCTCCGCGAACAAGCCCAGGGCCTTCTGCCAATCGAAGGAAACAGCGGCCATGGCGCTGCCAAAGGCGCTGGAGCTCAGAAGCGCCTGCGCGTCTGTTTTTTTGTGCAACCGTACAGGCAACATGTAAATCATAAAGAGGAAATGCACGTACACAATATGCGTATTTTCAAATCACGGGAACTGCAATCAAGCAGAACCCCTGGTTGAGCCTGATCGGAGGGTGTCCCCCAGCACTCATCATCACTTTTGGAGGGCCCTCACCCCGTACGAAGCAAGCAGATCTATTACTCCAGAGTGCATCTTTCTTGTTTTCTATGGAAATCAAACGGAAAAGGAACATTTTTTGCAGTCCACCTTTGTTTTCAAAGCCCACCACTGCGGTTGCTGCAGCCGGGGCCTCAGGGAGGCTGTCGAGCATCTGCAGCGCCTGCTGCCACTGGCTGCCCTTGCCACAGGCCTCGCGCAAAAACGCACGCTTCTCGAAGCGAAGTTTCGACCCAGGTGGCCCTAGGAAGAAAAATAGAACCCATTGTTCTTGCAATGTTTCCATGGCACATTTGATATACAGGAACTATACACATATCTATGTACCTATGCATATATATATACATATAATATATATATATATGTGAGGTTGTTAGTTCTACCATGTCCTTGCAATGTTTCCGGTAGCCTTGAAATGCTCCTGGAAAGGCGAAATTTGAGGCCCAGCCCCCCAATGGCCCTCCTTGCAACCGCTAGCCAGTTGCTAGCTGGTTTTGGGGTTGACAATTTCTTCATGGGAATCCCAAACAAGGGGGAAGCCGCGCCACTGAACGCCTGGGTTGCGAAGAATGAGGCACCCGCGCCTTGAGAAAGTTGATTGGCCAGCCACGAAAACAAAGCCACGCATGGTTCTGGGAAACTCAATCCACTCCTGTGATACCAAAGTGGGATACCCACAATGACTTCGTTGTCCTGAACCAACAACAAATTGCCACCACGCTCAGGCATGTGAGTGCAGGAAGGGATCGAAGGAATAGACCAAATGCCCTTTGAGTTCGTGTCCCTCGCATATATACACATGATATGACGCGCAAGTCATGTATCAGTCAGGAAGGCTGTATCCCGAACGAGGTTGTGCAAGTTTGTTTCTAGGGTGGAATCCCACTTCCACTTTGGTAAATACATGCATATGATACACTTCATGTACAGGCACTATGTGTATCTATGTCTATGCAAACATATCTGTATCACACCCGGTCTTTGCAACGCGCCAAAATATTATCGTTTTGGAGCGCGCTGACAATACCAGCGCGCGCGCTACGCTCTGCGACGGGGAGCATTTTAGTTTTATCCTTTTGGAGCGCGCTATGGTAGGTGTTTGCTCGAGCGCCATGAAAGAAATCACCAAACAATATAAGATAAGCAAATAATCATAAAGACAAGAAAAAGATAGGAAAGTTATTCCTGACCCAATAGATGACAGGTAATTCCAGGAATGAAAAGAATCTGGAAAGGATGGGATGCTTCTTAGCATAACATTAAATCCTAAGAAATGCATTGCGGACAGCTTCTTGGTGCTTCCCCGGCACCTCTCCGGACAGCTTCCTGGTGCTTCCCCGGCACTTCCGGACAGCTTGCTGGTGCTTCCCCGGGACCTTTGCGGACAGCTTCCTGGTGCTTCCCCGGCACCTCTCCGGACAGCTTCCTGGCACCTCTCCGGACAGCTTCCGGACGACACAATTTCAGCGCCAAAATCCGCCCAGGAAGCCATCTGGCTCTAAATATGACACTCTTTGGTCAAGTTTGAATAGCCGTTTTCTCCAGGCAAGTCCGCGGTTTAGCCTGGAAGAAGCACAAGGAAGCTGCCGGAGGTGCCGGGGCAGCACCAGGAAGCTGTCGGACATGTGCCGGGAAAGCACCAGGAAGCTGTCCGCCGAGAGGTGCCGGGGAAGCACCAGGAAGCTGTCCGGAGACCCGCGGGGAAGCCTACCCTGGGAGTAGCTTGTCCCTCACAGAGCCAATTTTCCACAGCACGCTTCACTTGTGGTTAGAGGCAGCGCATCCCTTGAATTGCCACAGCAGCGCGCTCGTTGTTTTTGGCCAGCGGCGCGCCCCTTGAACCGCCAAAGCAGCGCGTTCATTGTTTTTGGCCGGCGGCGCGGCCCTCGAGTTGCCACAGCGCGTGCGTTGCTTTTCGCCAACGCGTTCAAACGACCGCGTCCCATATCTGTATATATATATATATATAGAGAGAGAGAGAGATGTTTTTTGTGTGTGGGGTTTGTCATTTTGACGCATAGTACGGGGGCTGTAGGTATTTACGCTCCTCTGCGACCTGTCTCAGTCATGTGTCAGTCAGGACGTACCTAAGCTCCTCCAAAATACATCTAATTCCTTGAGGGGATGTGATGAGACTCTCAAGGTCGATTGAAACGCCTTCTCCGGCCGGGTAGCCTTGCGGGGTTGCTCCCAAACGCACCAAATTCGGCTGCTCTTCCCTTCTTCCCCCCTCACGCGCCACACTGTAGATGGTCGGCGTGTTTTGGCTGTGTGTGGTCTGTTTGGGGCTGGCACGTGGGTGAAAACACTCCTGTTCGATCAACAGTGTAAGGTTGGAAGTTCAACTCAAAAGAACAGCGTAGCAACACTGGGACCGTATGGCCCGGATCGAGGGCCCACTGGATTTTCATGTTGAGGGCCTGGCAGGGTCGCAAAAGGGTGCCGCTCTGTTGCCAAACCCAGTTGTCAAGGAAAATGAGTTGTCAAGGGTGTTGCAAGGAAAATGCGCTTTGCCAGCTCTGCCGTTTGAGTGTTCCGGAAAATAAACCGTGGGCGTTGAACTGCAAGCTAACTGAGACTGCCCTGCTTCGACCTGTTCCCCATTTCAGATGCCGTCCGCAAGGCGTCTCCAGTTTTGGAATGCACTCCGCAAGCATGCAGGACTGATCGAACGGATCCCGTTCTGCATACCTTGAGCGACCCGTGGAGTTTAGGACCCCAGGAAACCATGGACTTTGGACACCCCTGCCTTGATGACAGCACTACAGGTCACTGCGTTGGCGCGCAGCTGCCACGCTGCACCCGTGCCTGGGTTTCACAGGCAACGGAACAAAATGCACCACGTTCCGTGCCAGTTCTGTGCAAAAGCCCCTTCGTATTGCGGGATCGAACCCTTGGGGATCGCAGAGCCGAAGTCTCGACAAACGTTTCATGGCTTGGGGCCGGGGATCTGTTTTCGGCGGGCAAAAGGAGACACGGAACACAGGGTGCCCGAATACCAAAAGGAAATTCATTTCGAACTGGAACAAGGGGGACATAGGGACCCCTGGGACATGCAACCAAATCTCGGATTGGGGAAAGGCTCCCTCGCACAGGTTGCCAGATCCAAGATCCAAGACTCACCAAGTCCATTCGTAAACAACCACAGTCCGGAGGGGGCATTAAGTTACCAAATAGCAAAAGAGCGTTTGGATTCCTCGAATTGCTTCCCTTTTGCATGAACTGAGGGATGTGCTCCCCAAAATGGGGATATTACTGGGGTATGTGGGGTTAGTCCCGCTATGACCATGGTTGTGACTGGGGCCTGGATGGAGTTTGATTTCCTGTTTGATTCTGATGCTGGTGGCTTTTGCTTGTTGAAACATACCCATGCACAGAAAACCAAACGACTCAAAGGAGACACGGAAGGGTCCACAAGGCGGCTCCACAGCCAAGGCTCACTTTGATCCACCCCGCGGTCATCTGAACTTGTGACTTTTCTGCAATATGTCTCATTGATGTTGCTTTCCTGAAAGGGAGGGGACAGCACGCGACAAGCTGAAGTTCAAATCTTGAACCATGTGCATGGCATCAGGTTCCACGTTTGGAACCCTTGGATGGCGAAATCGCTCTCACAGGCTACCGTCTGAACGTCACCTCGCCAGGAGAAAAAAGCCACCAAAAGGATTTGTAGCTCCCTGCAAGTTTGATCCAAACGCACCATGCCAGACGCAGTGAAGTCCATTCTAGAGATTTTGGAGCGTTGGAACAACTGCTGTAAACGCCTGTATAGTGGGCTTGCAGAAGCTTGGCTTGGCTTCAACAAACAGGTCTGCTCAGAATGTGTCTGAAGCAAGCCGAAAGGAAACCGAGAAGAGTGGTCCAACTCACTTTCTTGGCTGAACTTAGGCCCCAGCAAACAACTGCATTTGTTGCGCGGCTAGTGGAAAACAAAGGGGACCCCAAAAAATCAAGAAGTCAAGGGGAACTAATTCTGGGGAAGCTTTGAGCAAGTTTTCTTCCCGTGTCCACTGGTTTCAGCCGCGAGGCTGAACAGACTCAACGCCACTCGCCACTGGGCACCGCAGGCGCTGATGCAGGCGCTACAGGCGCCAATGTCCTCGCCGGAAACCCAGACCGGAGAAGGCAGCACCACTAAGCACCCTGAAACAAAGGTCTCAGGTTTCAGGCAAATCAGCCTAAACTCAAAATCCATTCTTAACCTCTATATAACCATGGACAACCATCATAGGAAAGTTTCTGGACCACAGGGCCAAAGCCACACGTTTTGAATGGCGTGGTGTGAAGCCCAAACTACAGCGAGTGTGCATTTCTATTGAGAAGCAACGAGTAGCGCTGACTGCAACGAGCGTGCATCAGTGAGCTCGGCACTTGCAGGCACCGGAACCCTTTTCGCCAGCCTCTTGCCCGAGGGTACGGAAACTGGGCCCCGAATTGTTGCAGGTAGCTGGGAACTGAATATGTTTGTCTTACTCTGCAGCTGAGGCAAAAAATGGGGCAAAAGAATCGAGCTGTACAAACGATAGAAGGACTGATAAAATGACGACCCTCTTTCATACTAACCTTGAAAGGCTGTAGGCCGGGAGGACCCGAGGATTCAACAGCGTGCGCAGGCCGTGTGTTGAGGCTGAGGGCTGATGGAGAAACCTTGATCTTACGGATGCGACATGTGCATGCTTGGCGTCCCTTTGCAAACAACCTCACCTGGTGCAGCATCAAACTTGCAGAGACGTCCGGGGTATGCATACAATGCCTGGTGCTATTGAAAGCCACACGCTCCTGAATCCATGTTGTTGTTTTCATTGTTCTGAACAAGTGGGCGTTGTACCCAGGCAGCCCACCAACAGCTACAATCTGTTCAGCCCATATTGCCAAACAAGCACGTGCATGTGCGTCAAAAAGAACGCCTGCTTTCCATTCGAAAGTGTGGCGCTGGAATGCGGTGAGGGCGCTGGAGAGATGCGATCCCGCTGCATCTGCCCGAAGAAATCCAGGGCCAGCTGCCACTGCTCACCTAGCCGAAAGACTCGGTGTGCAAACCTGAACGACCCGCCCCCCGCTTCGCCACTTGCCCCTTCGCTGATGCCGTGTGGCCTTGCCCGGCTGGTTGCGCAAAAAGCTGACAACAATTCTGCATCCCGAAGCGCGGGATGCTTTTGACAGGCTCGTTCATGTGTACGGCATACAACGCTAGTGGGGGATTCTTTGAAGACGAGAGTGAGTGCCTGAAAGCTTCCCTGTCCGGACCGGCGGCCAGCACATCTCATCCTTCGTTTAGCGATACAATTGACCAAGATCCCCTGTTTGCGTACTGTTGCACCATGCTTACATGCAGCGGTGCAAACGTGCGATTGAGTGTTTGTAGCTACCTAGATCTCACGTCCAAGGCGTGCATTGTTCCCGGCGTGTTGTGCTGCATGACCAAGGTGTATCTGTAGCCCGGCCACAACCTAAATGCCCAGTGGCAATGGTGACGACAAGATGCTCGCTCAAACGAGCCACGTCCAAACGCGTCATGGTTTGCAATGTCGCCGAAACTTTCCTTGCGCCACTGCTTCCGCATACCTTACGCAGCCTGTGTTTTGTCTTGCCGGACACATGGGCTGCGGGTGCCAGTACTGAAAAGGCGGCTTGCGCGACAAATGGCAGCTCCAGCTCAAAACAGGGCCTTACATGCGCCTTACTAGTTCCTTAGCCTTGCCTTGCGCGCCGAATGCAAACGCTGTGCACTACATGGCTACCGTGAAATACGCGGATCTTCACAGTCTGCCACAAAGAAAGCAGCGTGTTGTCCCATCTGTTCGGCAACAAGCCGTCTCGACAATCCACTCGAATCAAAGCACACGCACGTGAACGTTGGGAAGGGAGGGACCCCGTTCTTTGGACCCCAACCTTCGTTTGGGGCCCATGGGCCCAAGCGGCGCAAAAAGGGAGACCGAGGTGCCCTCACCACATGCGGTCATGGCCGCCATGTAGGTGAGAATGCTGCGCTTGATCCTGAGAAACTGCCCCCTTGCCCAGTGACCCCCGCCCTTTTGGGTGACGATTTGTGGGAAACCAGGGGGAGCCCACAAAGCAGGCATGGAAAAAGGGTGGCATCCACTCCACTGGGCGGCTGGCCTGTGAACCCCCCCAAAACCAAAAAAACAAACTTGTGCATTTGTTCTTTGCTTGTCAGTGGAGACTTGGTCATTTCCCAGAGAGTGGAGACCTGTCAACCGATCCTCCCAGAAATTATCCCGAACCAATTGAAATTCCGGAAGCCACCCACTGCGAAGGCTTGGCCCTGCTTTGCTAGTTTGCTAAAGTATTGCCCTTGCTGTTTGCCGTCTTGCTTCGCAAGCTTCGATGAACACGGGAAACCACCGTCTTTCCCCAAAAGCCGAGAAAACATGCCCCTTAGGGAGCCTGGGAGCAACGCAAACCACTCAAATGAAATCTTCAGTGAGTGAACTGGGAATTCGACGCAATGAACCAAACTAGGGAAACAAGAACTCAGTGAACCTTACCCTGAGAGGAAGTAGACTTGGCCCTGCATGACCACCGGTTGGCACAGTGGATACCGTACCAGTGAAACAGCCACATTTTCAGCCGCCAAACCCCGGTTAGCTTCAGCAGATAATTATAGAGCTGCGGCGGTCGCACTACTTCTAATCATCTATGGCATGCACAGTAGATAGTTCGCACTGTCACTATACTGTTCTCAGCACATATGCCCCTCAGCTTGCTGTTGCTTCCCGAGATTTGGCGACACAAAAGAAGCCCTGGAAGTAAGGGCTTTGGTGTAGTGGAAAGCACCTCCAACAATCCTCCAAACGTACCTCGAACGGAAATACTGCCCAATCTCCAGTGGCCCAGTGACCCTGCTAATTCCACGGTCGACCCACCAAACACCAAGGGGGTTAAAAAGGGCGGAGTCCAGTGAAGAAGCGAGAAACGGTTGAGTCTGCGAAATTTGATCGAAACCAGCCACAAAACTAGAGGACGATTGGCCCGAAAGCATTTTTCCCCAGGTGCTCATCCAGCCGCGGAGACACCTTTTTACATCGCTGCGGCGAGCGTGTCTGCACGCGGCGATGCTCAATGTGTATGGTCACATGAGAGCCGCATCTCATCGTCCTACGAGAGGAAACATGGCAGTGCTCGATCCCACATATTTACATCCGTTAAAACAAGAAGAGTAAAGCTCGTAAAGCTCGAAACGAATTACAAGCAAAAGGAAAAGCAATCAATAGCAAAGCTTACACGACGGCCACAGTTTCTGCAAAGCACGCTCGCGCAACTTAGACTTAGCTCTGTGCAAGATGGCTCTGCGCAGCTTGGCTCTGTGAAAGTTGGCTCTACGCAAGCTACTTTTCGCGAGTGGCTCTGCGCAACTGGCTCTGTGCAAGTTGGCTCTGCACGAGTCTGCTCGGCGCAATGTGCTTTGCACGAACTGCGCCGCGCGATTTCTCACGAAAGTGGTCTGCGCAAGCTGCATTGTTCCAGGCTGCTGCGCGCAAGTTGCTCTCTGCAAGCTGCTGCACGCAAGTGCTCTGTGCAAGTTGCTCTGCGCAAGTGCTCTGAGCAAGTTGCTCTGCGCAAGCGCTCTGCGCCAGTTGCTCCGTGCAAGCGCTTTGCGCATGTGCTCTGTGCAAGTTGGTCTGTGCAAGTTGCTCTGCGCAAGTGCCTTGTGCAAGCGCTCTGTGCAAGTTGCTCTGCGCAAGTTGCTCTGCGCAAGTGCTGCTGGAGCTGTGGGAATGTACTTCGCGTACTATTTTTGTACTTAAAAGCTGCGATTTTCCAGCCGGAGCTGCGGGAGCGTGCTCCGCGTACTACGTTTGTACTTAAAAGTTGCGATTGTCCAGCCGGAGCTGCGGGAGCACGCTCCTCATACTACGTCTGTACTCAAAAGTTGCGATTTTCCAGCCGGAGCTGCAGGAGCACGCTCCGCGTCCTACGTTTGTACTTAAAAGCTGCGATTTTCCAGCCGGAGCTGCCGCGGACCAGGGGGGAATCGAACCCGCGACCGCGGGATTGCGAAAGCAGGCGCGCAAACCACGAGACAACTTCCAAAGGCCATTTCGCGAGCAACAAAAATCGCGGGCGCCACAGCGAGAGCGCTTCGACATGCACGATCTCCGCGACGGGTTCGTGGACACTTAGAAGAATTCGCACGGCGCCACAGAGAGAGCGCTTCGACACGCACGATCTCCGCAGAGGGTCGCGCGGGCGCCGCAAAAAAACGCAAAACAACTCGAGTTTTTGCACCTCGACCACGCCGATCCCCGCAGAGGGTCGCGCGGGCACCGCAAAAAAACGCAAAAAACACCTCGAGTTTTTGCACCTCGACCACGCCGATCTCCGCAGAGGGTCGCGCGGGCGCCGCAAAAAAAACGCAAAAAAACCTCGAGTTTTTGCACCTTGACCACGCCGATCTCCGCAGAGGGTCGCGCGGGCATATCAAAAATGCAAAAAACCTCGAGTTTTTGCACCTCGACCACGCCAATCCCCGCAGAGGGTCGCATTCCCGATCGTCGGGAACATCCCCACCCCCCGCCTTAAAAGAGATTCTTAATACCGAGCTCTTTCTCTTTCTTTCCCACGCGTTAAGTACTTAACCTAACTTACTTAACCTAGCTTACACAGCTGCTACCGCCGAGCCTCTACACCTAGCTTAGCTTAGCTCTATGCACCTAGCTCTACGCACTTGGCTCTATGCACCTTTGCTGGTGACTCCATGCTGGTGACTCTGTGCAAGTATCTCCATGCTGGTGACTCTGTGCAAGTATCTCCACGCTAACATCTCCATGCTGGTGACTCTGCGCAAGCGTCTCCATGCTGGTAACTCTGTGCAAGCTACTCTGTGCTAGTAACTCATGCTGGTGACTCTGTGCAAGCTACGCTGCGCAAGTTGACCAAGAGCTCCTGATATCTCCATGCTAGTGACTCTGTGCAAGCTACTCTGCGCAAGTTGACCAAGAGCTCCGCACGGAAGAACCCTTCGCAATGCTTTCGGGAAAAATGCTGTCCTTTTGTTTTCCTTGCTAAGTGCGTGCGCCCAAGTTCCAGCAAAAAATATCAAAAAATCCTGTATGACTACACTTCATAAGCCTCGGAATGACCAGGTTCGGGCACCTTCATAAGCTTGTCCTGCGGATCAATGAGGCAGCGACCCTTGTGAACTGTGCGGCAAGGGAATCCCAAAGTTCATTCCCAAAACTACTTCGACAGGGCGAATGTAGATGGCGCAATTCCTTCATGTGGATGTGGAAAGGAAACGGCTAAACTAAAATTCGGGGGAATTGCCCCAACAAGTGCTTGATGAAAACAGTTATTGGGGGCCTGCTGGTGCGCCATCATTTTCTCCCCCCAAAACCTCCAGTTGATTCCCCCTCAAGCCAAAAGTTGGCAATCTGAACTAGGAAGCACCTATAAGCACTACTTGCTCCCGCCAGCCAGCCTTTAAAGCAAATTTGTGCGTCCTGCCGCTCTATCTAGTTGCATTCTGAAGCACGGGACGCTTCACTCGACCCCCGGAATTGTTGAGCAACAGGAAACCTGGGTGCTTCCTGAAGTAGAGCCCGAAGCTAGAAGCCGATCCTATCCCCTCTAGAAACCAGTCAAACCCCCTCTGTAGACCAGTCCATCTTCGGTCAAAGCCGCATAGAAACCAATCAAATTCCCTGTTGAAACCCTTCAAAAACCAATCCAACCCCCCTAAAAACCTGTCAAATCTAAACCGGAAAATTTCCCCCCCCACAAACCAGTCAAATTCCCCAGAAATGTGCACCTTCGCTTGGCCTCTGTGCTTGGCCCTTGAAGGCATGTCAGAAACGACGCGTACATGCGCCCACCGTCTGCCTTGAAAAACAAGCTCACTCATTTCGGCGCCGACTTGCTCACCCTGATAAACACCACACTTCCAGGCAAACTAAAGCGCAATATAGACCTCAAAGCAGGCTAAAAGCGGACTGGCCGAGGCGGGCAACGAGAAGCGTTCACATGACCCCCCTTCTGAAACCAGTTCTGTAGCCCCCAGTTCCAAACACGGCGGAGCGGCTGCGTGGCCCCCATCTTCTGCAAGAAGCCGAGGGCCAGCTGCCACTCCTCACCTGGCCGCGTACGTAAGCAGAAACGGCCCGCTCCCACGTCGATTTGCCGGAGGAGAAGAGTTTTTTGTGTGGCTCCTCAATTCCACCTTTGTCTTAATTCAAGAAACAATTTTCAAAAATGAAGGTGCCTTAATGGAATGTTAAGTTGCGTTGGCAAACCTGAAGCAGGAACAAGCGGCCCGCATCTGAGGGTCCAAAGACAATATTGCCTGATACTGTTTTCCGAAAACCTACACAGCACATTCTCATCATAGTGGAGGGGGCCCCAGACCTCCATGAAAAAAACCAAGCGTAGAACACTATGATGCGCCACGCAGGACAAGCCAGCAACAAATGCGTGTGTCTGTGCGCGCGTGTCTTGAGGGACCACCCAGAATGGTTTTCCTATTGGTCCTGGTTCCCTTTAAAACAACCCAAGGAGGGGTACCGTTACAAAGAAAACACATCAGAATGGAAAGTCAAGTGACCCAAAAGTGCCTGTTTGACACGCGGGGTTTCAACCGGCGTCCAGCTGCACTTTGGCGCTTTTGGAAGGCATGCACGCCTGCAACAAGGAACACTTGCGCGCGCCCGGGGCCCACAGTGAACACACTTGTGCACGGGCATTTTTTGCGCCGATGGTGAACACGCTTATGCGCCAACGAGGAACACTCTTGCCACGACTGTGAACACGCCCGTGCGCCAACAAGGAACACTTGCGCGCGTCGACAGCGAACACACTTCTGCGCCAACAAGGAACACTCGTGTGCGCCGACTGTGGGCACGCGTTCGCGCCAACAAGGAGCATTTTACAAGCGTCCACTTTTGTGCGCCGACGGTGGACACGCGTGTACGCCAAGAAGGAACACTTGTGTGCGTCCACAGGGAACACACATGTGCGCCGACAGCGGGCACTATTCTGCGCCGACGGTGAACACGCTTATGCACCAACGAGAAGCACTCTTGTGCTTGTGCGCCAACAAGGACACTTGTGTGCGCCCACAGTGCACACACTTGTGCGCCGACAACGGGCACTTTATGCCCCGACGGTGAACACGCTTATGCGCCAACGAGGAACACTCTTGCACCGACGGTGCACAAACTTGCGCGCCAAAAAGGAACACTCTTGTGCGCCGACGGTGGGCACGCTTCTGCGCCAACAATGAACATTTTCATGCGCCGACGGTGAACACGCGTACGCACCAACCAGAAGCATGGGAGACAAGTAAATGCGCACACTGGCGAGCGTGAGGCCCGACGAGGCACATAATGGGAGACAAGTAAATGCACGCACTGGCACGCACGCGGCCCAGCGATCTGGCAGAACCGCGAGACAAAGGAAGGCGCATACTGGGAGACAAGTAACTGCGCCCACTGGCGCGCATGCGGTCTGGCGATCCGGCAGCACGCGGCCCGAATGAAGGCGCATACTGGGAGACAAGCAAATGCGCAAAATGCGCAGACTGGCGAGCATGCGGCCCAGCGATGTGACAGCACGGCAAGACAAATGAAGGCAAATACTGGGAGACAAGCAAATGCACTCACTGGCGAGCATGAGGCCCGGCGATCCGGCAGCACGGGGAGATGGCCAGAATGCGACCCAGCGATCTGGCAGCACTGGGCGACAAAATGAAGGCCCACACTGGGAGACAAGTAATTGCGCACACTGGCGAGCATGCGGCCCGGTGATCTGGCAGCATGCGGCTCTTTTTTTATTAAGGGTAATAACCCAAACAGTGAACTGTTTGGGGAAAAAAGCAGAAGAAGGGGAGGAACACTGGGAGCTCTAACGGCAAACCCGGTGAAACAGCTCAGGCCCTGCCTCTGGCACAAGCAGAGGTGCAGGTGTTGAATGTTGCAGTGCTGGGGCTGATTCCGCCTGAGCCCATGGGCTTCGGCTTGGCCCCCCCCAAGCCCGCTTGCATTTCTGGCAACATGGCAAGCTCCCAACCCCTACCGTGCCCGGGCGAAGATACCCAGGGGATGGCAAACAGCCGGGTAACGGGTTCTAAGTTGGGATCGCCAACAAATGTCAGGTCGTTGATGTTTTAGATTGTTTGAAACCGGGATTTGAACTCCTTCTTGTAGAGGGATGGGTTTCCCCAGAACACCTCAAAACCACCAGGCTCCAAACAACATGAGGAACTGAAAGGATCCAAAGCTCCAGGGATCAAACGCTGTGAGTACCGCTCGGCCTGAAATGAAAGCAGCGGACCGGCAGTCCGGCCAATGGTGGCAAAACAGGGGCCAAGTGCGACACAAAACGCGCTTGGCTTGTGAAATGGTATGAATGATGGAAACCAAAAACATCACACTAGGAAGGCAGGTTAAGCCAAGGCTTGCTTTTATGTGCACGTCAAGCCAGACAGACGGACAGACACGGCCTTTGGCGCGGCCAAAGCCAAACACCTGGCAGCATCCCTCACAGCAGCTTGCCCGCTGGAGATCAGGCCAGGGAGGTGGCTCCGCAAGCGTCATGGCCATCCCACAGCAACAGTCCAACATGCAAAAAAAGCAACAACAGCCGACAACAACAACAACGACGACGATCACGCGAGCAGCAACAGCAGCAGCAGCAGCAGCAGCAGCAGCAAAACAGCAACAGCAGCAAAAGCAGCTGCCGCTGCGGTGAGGGCAGTGCGCCAGCAGCGGTGGCAGCGGTGGCCCGGCAGAAGCAACGGCTGCGGCAGCAGTAGTGAGCAGCGGAAGCGTGCCTGACACCAGCGGCGCCACGGCGCCACGGCAGCCGATTGACAGGCAAACAAAGCAAGGGCCGGCCTATGATGTAGGCCACGCATCAAGTTCGCCGCCGACGGAACTGGCACGCCCAGTGGGAAAACTGCAGCTCCGCAAGCACCAGCTGCGCCGTGTTGAGGGAACCCATCCCCAGCCGCGCTGTGTTGGGGAGCACCCCCACAACAGCAAGCCTGTAGAGAAACTAAGATTCAAAAAATCACGCCCCAAGGCAAATCAGAAAAACACAGTTTCCCAATGCCCAGCCGCGCTGTGAAGCCCCATCAAAAAGGGCGCCAAGTTGCTTCCACATCCCCAGCACCGTCACAGCCAACCAATGACTCCCCCCTCCAAAAAAACAGACCTCACAACCTCCAGCTAGCACCTGCAAGTGACAACCAAACACGCTTGCTAGTCCTCAGTCGCAGTCGCGCCACATTGGGCGCGCAAGCGTGCCGAGCCACACAACTTACCAACGCTCAGTCGCACCATCTGGGGAGCACCCCATCCCTTTATGTGCACGTCAAGCGGTTTGGGTGTCAGCACACAACTCTTAGAATATATGTCAGAAAACTGAACAGGGCAATGCAAAACCGATGAGGGCCTGTGATGCCAACATTGTCCGTTGCAAAAGCCTCTTGCGCACAGACTCCTCCCAGGGCCGGGCCGCTCGAAAGCATCTGGCTAAAGAGCTGCATTGCGAGTGCCCAGAGGCCACTCTTTTCGCACGCGCTGATACAAGCGTTGTAGGTGATGGTGTCGGCCATACGCACCTCCCGCAATTCAGGAACGGGCGGCAAGAAAGAAGACGCGGGAAACCCTTTTCACCCCGGGCAGCTGGAACAAACAAGTCAATATCAGCACGCCTCTGCCATGAGGGACAGCTGGCGCAAGGCAGGTTGCCACTGGAAGGCCTGCGGACGGGCAAGGTCCTTAAAAGAAAAGGAGCAGGGAAAAGGGAAAAGGGCTGTTCTTGAAGGGGAATGTGGGTGTGTCTTTTTGTGAAGGTACCCTTTTTTGGTGGTTTTAAAGTGCAAGCCAAAAAAACAAGTATCATTTTGGGGGCCCCCTAAAAAAGGGGCCATCCTTGTGGTGGGGAACCAACCTAAATAAATCAAAGATTGCCACACATTCGGAACACAATCAAACTCGGATGGTGAAGATGAAACGAAAACGCAAATTGAAGGTTTCCCTTCCTTGTTTAAAATGGTCAAAGCATTCCCCACATGCATGAGAATCGGCGCAGCTGCAATACCAAGGGGCAAACAGCGAGACAAAAGGTTCCTCAGAGTCGGTAATTCTTGCTGGAAGCATTGAGGAAAGCAAACAACAACCACTGATGGCATTGTTCCAAACCATCTTCGGCAGCCAGCGGAGTGGCAACCCCGATAGCAAAATTGAATTCATGTGGGCAAATGGTTATAATTCCCAAAGCGGAAATAATAGGGAACCTGCCGGCAAAGGATCTAGGTCGGCTTGATAGAATTTGTCCAGGTCCATGTTCGTGTGCTTGTCCCAGCGTATTTTTCCCTTGTCAAACAGACGAACCCAGGGCACCGGCGTTTACAGCCAAAAGGCAAAAAGGCTGCTTACTTACAGGGAGTTACCACTTCCTTTGGCCTCACCCATTTTGTGAGGGCACCCTGTTCTCTGCTTGATTTTAAATGGACTCGATCATTCAGAAATTGCAAGTCGTTGTTCAACTCGGGCTGGGCCCTCAAAATAGCTAAAGCCTGTTGGAACACTTGTCGGGGTTGATCATTTTGAGTGGGGAGCCCACTGAACACAAAGCAACCTCGGGTGCCAGTGAAGAACCCGGTGAAGGATCCAAATGCCTCGCATATTGTTTGGAGAGGGCCTGTGGTTGGCAGCCCTGGTCCTCAGACAGCACCTGGATCCATTCAAGTGACATCCTCAAATTTACACTCGAAATGGAGGGTTACACACAGCGCCCCCAAAGGTAATTGGAGAATGCCTGCAGACGTTTGCTTTCAGGGATGCGCTAATGGGCCTTGGCACAGGAAGCAATGCAGCTGTTGTAGGTAACGACGTCCGGCAACACCTCATGCTCCTCCAGGGAGCTCAAAGCTAGAGGGGATTAACCTGGTCATTCAAATTACTTTGACCCAGGCCCCAGAAATACGGAAAACTCCAGTGTCAGGGTTCTTGTCCTAGGGGCGTTGTATACAATGGTTTTCGAATTCCGCTTGTTGCATTCGGGGGCTGAAAAATGCCACCATCTGATGCTCTCTTCTGCCGATGTCCCCATTGCTGGATCCCAATAATATGTAAGCGCAATCTGGGATTAACGCACACTTGGCCGATGAATACGTGATCCTTCTTTGGGGAAGGCCCCTCCCCCCCAACAAATCCGCCACTCGGGATCAACAAGCTGGTGCCGCTCTCGCCTTCAACGGTCCGGGCCCTCTGGCCAAAGGGAGACGAGGGATGACTGTTTAAATTAGCTTTGAAGTTGGTGTGGAACTTAGAGCCGCTCAGGCATATAGGTAAAGAAACAGGTAGGAGATGTATGTATATATATATATATGTGTGTATGCCAAGAAAAGTTCCATGTTTGGCAACCGGCCATGCCAATATCGTGGCGCCAAATTAGGGACGGCCTCCCCCCCCCATCGTCGAATCTTGTTTGTTGTTGGGCACTAACTGTTAAACTTGTCCCTGCCTGCCTTTGCATCTGTGCTCACGGGAAGAATGAATACATTGTGGGGGCACTGGACCGGAGACCGGGAATATTTGTGATTGTGTATGCTGTCTATATATATATATATTTGTTTTGGCAGGAAAACCTTGGTATCGGAGGGGGGTCTATATATATGTATATGAATGTACATACAGTTTGTATAAATGTAAAGCAATTGAATATGTGTGTTTAAGTCCATTGTCGCCTCTGAAAAGCCACCCTGTTTGCTTGCGACGCTCGACTCCAACGTTCAAGAGGCAAAAAGGCACCACGAACCCACTGCTTTTCAGGCCCTCTCTCATCCCCCATTGGAAAGCTTGCGCAGTGCAAACTCATCGTGGGCGCCCATGATGCTAAGCATGAATCCACCCCCCCTCCCTCTCCCTTCGGTCCCTTGGCCAACATATGAGGGATGAAAACACGCACACTCACACTCACACACGTGAACATTTGGAAGTGCCATCGCAAATCGCAAAAAGCACCTCAGCAGCATCCCTCAAAACCAGCCCCGACGCATCCCTCCAGTTGTAAGTTGTGGCCCAACTTTCCCAAAAACATACATCAAATCTGCACAGGGCTTCCCTCATAAAGGGAACACCATCTTCCAGGAACCCCTTGCGGTTCTATGCTCGTTTTCTGGAGGTTACTCTCACGCGGTTGTCCGAAATGTTGTTGGATCCTGCAATGGCTTGCCGCAAGGACCCTCCACAGGCCGTCCAGTTTGTCTAGAGGGTCTAGACAACTGAAACAACAAATACTTGGCTTCCCGTGGCGCATTTGGCACCCATATCTCGCGAAATCTGTGAACAATCACCTTGTTTCCCGTTTAACCATCACCCGATGGTCCCCGTTTCAAACTGCACAGACGACTGATGCTTAAGCAATCCCACAGCGGAAGCATAGGAGCCCTATGCCACGTATCCTTTTTCAGCGCGCAACAGGCCGAGGCTCGCGCTTGGTCTCTTCGCCCGAAGCGCTCTTCACTTCAGGCACTTCGACTCAACCGACTTCTTGGGGCTCCAATCATATGGGCAAACGACTGTAATTCATAAGCCGGAAGCCAGGAACACCTGCATCATGGGTGAGCTGGTTTCATCCCTAGGTGGCATCCTCGTCAATTCGTGCCAAGCATCCCCTACCAAAGGGAATGACAGACTATATAATAGTGGCATTCGTGTTTGGCATGGCATGGAACCTGCTCCCTGAGTTGCTAAGAAAGTGAGGTCACCAAGATCACTTCACCTACTAAGGCTTCGCTATTGGTCGCTGTGTGGTCATGGGGCATTTGTGCACGAACTTGAGTCAATTTAGGTCATAATCAGAAAAGGACAATGTTGCTGGTGACCGGAGGCACTTTGTGATCGGAGGTACTTAAGACATGTTGGGCCTTGGGAGCTGTTCGGGCCCTCCTCAAAAACAGCAAAAACAACATGTTCATAATCCAAAACGTGACCAGCGGCAGAGTCCAATGTCGCCATCGCTCAAGGCAAGGAGGGCGGCTGATACCTTGAGCCCAGCGTTGCATAGGTGCCCCGCCCGTAGCTGGTCGCCTGACGAGATGGCTCTGAAAGCCACGAAATGGAAAACTGTCTTCAACTTCAGCTTCACTCCAGATAAAAATGGCGTTGGCCCACAGTGAAGCTCGAACTGCAACATGACGTCTCACAACATCCCAGACGCGGGAAGGTTTTGCAAACAGATGTCAGGCTTTTCAGGTGAAAGACTTTCCAGATCGGAGGTTTGGAGGAAATTAATTACGGTGTCCTGTAAATCCTGTAAGATTGTTTGGAAACAAGAAAAATGGCTACCTAGTTGCCCAGTGACCCTGGTGGAAAAGGTCGACCACGCCAAACAAAAATTGGCACCAAAAACCTGCCTGGCCGCGTCCGTAGCTGTAGGACCTCGGGTCGTTATTGAAGCCACAAATGCCCTTCGCTCGGCAGTAGGAGATCACCAGCCCCAGGATGAGGCAAAAGATGATGAGGTAGAAAAAGCCATCCTCCTCCCTCTCCTCAAGAAGGCCGCCAGCTGATTTCATTCACTCCGCAGAATTCCCAAAGGCGAATGCTCACAGAAGAATGGGTCCCAATTTGGGACGTTGGTGGCGGAGGTATTTTCCCTTCGAGGAACAAAAAGGGGAT
>CAUJNA010001114.1:850000-897500 GCA_963377175.1 Effrenium voratum
GACTACGGATTAACCTATTTCTTAATCTGGGGGTGGGGGCGCCTTCGAAAGTGGTCTGATTCCTCAGAAGAAGCCAGGGACACCCGGCAAGCCGGGAGAAGGACCTTGGAATCTTCAAAATTGTTTCATATATATGTTCCATTCCCCAGGGGGCGGGGGGGAGGAGGGGGGGTCCACGGCCTGGAACATCGATATATATATATATATATGTATGTGTGTGCTACATTTGACTGTCATACATATGTATAGAACAGGTTAAACAACCGGGAAGGGTCACAATTGAACCCTGTACTCAGCGCGCTTTTTCCTTGAGCCACGTGCAGTCGTAATGATGAGACTGCACAAGTGAGACATGCATGCATTGGGGTTTACATGGTTGATAAATACATCACGTTGCAAACTACACCCCCCGTGCCCGAATGTGAAACAGGAGGACAAATGAAAGGGATGAGACAACCAAAGAAACCCGATAGGCATTATGTCATTTTGCAGCACACAAGCACTTGGATTTGAGCGATCGGTAGCTAAGGTCTTCCGCCTCCACTGACCGTCGCTCTCGCGAGGCGTGCTCATGCACTGTACATTGATCCTCGGCCAACATGATTGAGAAGTATAATGGAAATTGAATTTGAAATGTAAATGGATGTCAGCCGAAGATAGAAAATATTGTCGAAGAGATCGCTCATTCATCGCCAATCCCAATTGCGGGAGCTCTTCCACGGGCGCTGATCATCAGACCACCACGAGTCCCAGGACTGGCCCCAACTTCCCCAGTACGACTGGCTCCATTGACGATCCTGCCATTGGCCACCGGTCTCCCGGAGCTGCGGAATGGGCTTGCGCGTCACACCGACAACTGCAGGGAGCGGGGTGGCCCGCCCAGGGATCTCGATGTTGGGGATCTCCTCTTCGACGAAGCAGAGCAACTCCACCAAAACCATTTCGGGGTCTCCCACAGACGAGAAATCCCGGGTCCAGCCCATCACGCTGTAGCGGTTGCTCTTGTCAAGGCTTCCGTAAAGTGCAGCAAATTGTTCTGGTTCCAGAAACCTGCCGCCATGCACAACGTAGACGTCCTTCGGGTCGACCTCCTGCACCTCCTCCGTAGGCGGCACCAGCGTTAGCCGTGCGTGATATTTCGGCACAGCCACGCTTCCTTGGATCATTTCCTTGGTTCTCACGAAATTCGGAATGATGCATCGTGCCACTTTCTCGATGAACTCGAGGGCGGACGGCGTCAGGTCTCCCCGCGCGGCAGTGTAGGCGTAAAAGGGGTCATTGATCAGCCTCTCGTAGAGCGTGGTGTACTCCTTGTTGCGAAGAACTGCTTTCTTGGCAATGTCCTTCATGATGCCGAGGCCCCCTCTTGCGCTTCTATCCCCCCGCGCATCCTTTCGCTGCGTCAAGATCTGAGTCTCAACCTGGTCCATGGACAACGGCACGCCCAATGTGTTGGCCATCTCCTGCAACCGGACCACCCTGGCAATCTTCTTGATGTCCGGCATCCGTTCAATCAACTGGCCGCATTGAAAGCAGTTGATAGTGCCAACTGGAATGAGAATCTGGCAGCGATCGCACGCGACATCAGGAATATGCATCACTTCGGCAAACCGCCAGTTTGTTGCCTTCTTCCGGTTGGGGTCGAGCTCCTGCCACAAGCCACTCCGGCCTCGGGTTTCCCCGGGCTGCTGCGTCACAGCACGGGCCCAATTACGGTAGAGGCCGTAGCGAGCCGTCTCGAACTCAAGCATGACTTGCTCGTCCTTCGGAAGATTTTCATCGAAGACATTCTTGACTTTCGTGATGTTGCCGATGCGATGGGGCCGAGTCAAGTCACGGCACGCCGTTGGAGCCCATTGCTTGTAGTAGGCCTTGCATTCCTTCTCGAGGTTGGCCATGAAAGACTCCAGCACCGGGGTACCGACGACGCCTTTCTGGGTCTCTTCTCGGTACTTCTTGATGCTCTCCCGGTAGTTCCGCCTGACGCTGACGTACATCCGGTTGGACCAGATAAACTTGGCACATTCAGCGTCGTAGGCGTAGATGAGGACCTTGTTCGTGATCCAATCCTCCGTCACCAGGGCTTCCCCGTCTCCGGGTGCGTACAGCCGACACCCCAATTGAATCAACATCTCCACATCGACGGCGATGTTGATGGGTCGGTCAGCACGCGCACCCCCCGCCTTCCGGCCATGCCTGTCCCAAGGAGGCACCACCGTTAGGTAGGCGTGACCACGCGAGGTTTGCCGGTCCCCCATGCCGCCCGGAAAGATGCCCATGTAGATGATGTCAAAGAAGTTCTGCATGTTGCACGTGTGGTAGGCGATCTTGGGCAGCGCCTTTCGGCGTGCGTCCGAGAAATCTTTGCAGAAGCCCGGTCGCACACCCTTCTTTGCGTGCTCGATGGAGTAGTTGACATCCATTGCAATGGGATCTCCAGGAATGTTGTCAAAGCCACTGGCCTCAGTCACCCAATCGTTGTGGCCGGTGAACGCGCGAATGCGTAGGGGCATGAAACTGAGCCCGTTCCATTGCTGTCCGGCCGGCGCGTACTCGACATAGACCTCGAACCGATTCGATGTGGACGTGGCCTGAAGCAGAGTGTATTGGGAGCAGTTCCAGTCATATCGGCGCTGGATCCACTTGGCAACGGCTGCATAGTCGAAGGAGTTGTCCTTGAGATTGATCTCAGGGATGGACCGTGTCGCATGTTCGTGGGCATGTCCGCGAACCAAATACGACACCTTCTTGCTCAGGAACGTCCTTCTGCCATAGTTCTGGATCTGGGGAATGTTGATTCCTGAGCACTTGATCCACTCCCTCTTGGGTTCAGCAGCCTGGCCACGGGTCTCCCCGGGCTTTGAAGCAGCTTTGGGAACTGCCTTCGCCTTGGGGATGTTCTCCGGGCCACGGATCTCTCCGGGCTGAGTCTTGCCAGTCCCAGCCACGGGCGCCTGACCGCTGGATGAGGCAGCAGGCATTGGCATCGCCTTTGATTTCACCTTTGGTGTCGCAGCACTGAGAGCTGCAGTCATTTTGTTATGACTTTTCCGTTTGGAAGTGAGGACCAGCTTGATCTGGCCGTCCTCGCCGACATCGTTCGGATCCACTGCGGCAACCTCAACGGCCTGGCCTTTCGGCCGGCTGACCTTGGGCTGAGAGCCCGGGGGCAGGTCAAAGCTGATTAAGTCCTCCTCAACGGACGATAAGGACCAATCAATAACGTCATTGAGGCCGCTGACGGTCGCCGCGTGGATGTCGGGCTGCATCATTTGCAAAATCTTCGCCTCTTCCTTGACCGTATCGAGAGGATAAAGAGGATTCGCTTCCTTCTCGGCTTCCAGGAACAGTTCGCGCTTCGGCTCTTGCGCAGCAATCTCATTGATTGCTTCAAGCTCCCTCTCGCGGACCTCGTTGTCGAACGGGTCCTCGGGGTTCTTCGCAACAGCCGGACCGCCAGTTTCCTGGGGTGTGGCACCGACGATGGGAATAGATGTGTCGATGTTCATGTATTCCCTTTCGAGGAGGTACCAGTTCATAGCCCCTGCGAAGCGGTTGATTTGGCCGATGCAGTACCCGAGCTTCGCGGCGGCCACATAGAAGTTGATGTAATGTTTTCTGTTGCGCTCGGTGTCATCGGTGTGGATGCGGTCTGCCCGGGACGTGTTGGATATGAGAGTCTGGGGGTCGAGGACGGTGATTCCCACGGAACCGTGCAACAAACGTGCATGACCGTCCATTTGAGTCTTGTAAGATTCGCTCAATCCGTACGTCTCAAAGTCCCGGGGTACGATGAGCACGACCTGAATCACGTCCTCCCGATAAGCAATATGCCGCAGCCGGTCACGGACAGTCATCACTGCGCGGGCGTTCCGTTCGATGATGTCCATCGCAGCCTTGCGCTTTGCCTCGGAGTCAGTGGCCCAGCCCGCTAGGGCGGCGGGGTTTTCAATGTACCCGTTGCGCCCAATGACATCATTTCCAGACCAGGAGATCACGATGACGTACGGCCGGGGCTCGGGCCTTTCGGCGAGCTTTAGCATTGCCCGCTCAGCGGCATCAAGAGATTCCGCCAGTCCTTTGCCCCATGTCATTTCGGACCATACCTCGTGCTTGTGCCCAAACAGCGTCCGCTTGTTTTCCTTGATGATGGTGCCAACATCTGTCTTTGCTCCATCTTTGACCAATGCGTTGAAGGAGTCGCCGAAAAACAGATAGTTGACCGCGGGTTTCCCCGGGCAGAAGAGGATATCGAAAGCCTCAACCGGAGCCTCTTTGAGAACACCCGCAGCACCTGTCAACGATGACATAGCATTCTTGGCGAGAGCCAGCGCATCGGTGCGTTCACTCATCTTGGCAAGGTCGACACCGGAGTTCACGTCCTTGACGATGAATGATTGAGTTGCCGCATCACGGAACATGTCTGACCAAGCCTCTCGGTTGGCGACGCGCAGCTCGTCGGGGATGACCTCGGCCTTCACCTTCCCATCGTGCAGGATGTAGTCCGAGCCGTAGTCAACGCGAGCGAGCGGCACATCTTTGTAGTTCCTCGCATCGAACGCCGAGCGCACCGTCTTGAGGGTCTTCTCCACAGGCAGTGCTTCAGCCATGGTCGCAACGAGAATCCGTGTTTGGACAACCTTTTCTTGAACCGACACTGCATAAGCAAAAGCTTTGTGAATCAAGTCCGTCATGATGTAAGTGTAGGATTCAGTATTTTTGAGATTCCGTCCCTTACCTTCAGCATGTTGTACAGCGCAAGAACATACTCTTCCATCAAGGTAATTGTGGAGGCAATGCATGTTGGTCTTCACGGTCCATGGTTTCTTCATAGGAATCCCATCGGTAGTTTTGACACCAACAGCACAACCATCAAATTTAACAGAAGTCATATTGTTTCGAATTACGAACTTGTCAACAGCCTTATCGTCCCAATAAGTGCAACTCCTAGGCCATTCAATAGCAATCAACGGTTTGGCAAATTCCATTGAGTTCACGAGGTCAACGAAGGCAGACCAAATTCTTTTGTAAATGGATCGATGTCGCTTCACCTTCTCTTTCGCGGTGTCATGATTCATGTTAATATGAGACCAAGCAGTTCCGCCAGTGCAAGGGATACTTGCCCATAATAAAACAGGAATGGAGCCCTTGTTGCCGATAGAACGGATATGCTTCACCTCGTCAACGACACGCTTGCGAGTTGCATGAGAAAGAATATCATCATCCTGGGTAATCCGAATCACGTGGCAGCCAAACGCGGGTCGGCGCGAAGTATCACCAAGCTTGGAATCATGTGAACAGCAAACTTCAACCAGAATACGATTAGGGGCACCCCCCGTATTCCTGGCCTCGGATTTCTCCAGGCGTGGCGAAACGGCAGCCGGCATACCTGGGACATCCAATTTGCTAGCAATATTCATGAGTTTGAGCCCTCCCTGCCACTTCTCAGCATTTGTGAAAGGCTTCGTAAGAATATCTGCAGCCTGAAGTTCGGTGGACACGTGCGTAAGCTTATAGTGTTTTCGCCTGAATTGCTCCGCCAACCAAGCAAGATTAACACGTTGGGTCTTGTCGGTATGGCGAAAGGCCGGAGATCTACCACTTTCAAGAATACGGATAGTGGCCTGGTTGTCCTCGAGAAAAATGCCTTCGAAAGAACCATTGTTGATAAGAGTCACACCCTCGCTACCAACACGTTCATCCCCAACATACTCAAAGTCGGTAAGGTTGTCCCTGATCTCTTTGGCCTCGATTTCAAGATCTGCCTCGCCGGCCCCCCGCATGAAGAAATACGTCTTGCCTGTCCATGCGGAGTCGGTTTGGCTTTCTGGATCATTTGGGCAAATTCGAGAAACTTTGAGATTGATGTTGCCATCGTTGAAGAGTTGAACCGTGTATCTGGTGCTGGACAAGGCCTCGGTTCTAACCGGGCAGTCGTCGTTCGATGGAACAAACAACTGGGTTCTTCTTTTGTTGTGAACTCTGACTACATATCCATTGATCGTGTCGTTGATCCAATAATCGGAAGTTCTTGATGGGGTGAGAGTGCAAGTTGGGTTTTCTGTACCACCCCCCGCCGACTGTATGATCTCCCAGAGGCAGGAAGACGGAAGTCCAACAGCACGCGACGCCACATTGGCTGCAATCACCTCGGCTTCCGTGGACGACATCGCAGTGGAAGTCTGCTTTTTACATGGATGGCCGGCCCCCTTTCGCGACCGGTTTCGAATCGCTATCGGTATCGAATCGAATCGGTTCGGTTTCAGCCAAAACGCACAGATGCATTTATTCGGGTCCGGAAAACGCATGCGTCACCCGTCGTTGTCCACCGCGTGGGCCTGAGTGGCGGGGCCCTGCTCCTCCTTCTTCTACTGCTAGTACTTCTATTACTACTACTAGCACTACTCGACTACTATAGCTACTACGCTTGCCACTTCTAGCACTACTTCTGCAACTACTACTACTACTACTACTACCACCACCACCACCACCACCACCAGTACTACTACTACTACTACCACTACTACTACTACTACTACTACCACTACTACTACTACTACTACTACTACTACTACTACTACTACTACTACTACTACTACTACTACTACACGACTGCCAGCACGAAAACAGCACAAGGTCTAAATGCGTTTTGCCGGGCCGAAAAATCGCATCTAGCTTTCATTCTTGCCGAAAACCATGGTCCGGGGCCAACTCCGGAAACGAGCATAGGAACGGAAGGAGCAGGACGTATAGATGCGTTTTGCCGGGCCCAAAAAACGCATCTGGCGTGTTTCCGGGCGAGCTACTAATACTATTACTACTACTGCTGCTGCTGCTGCTACTACTACTACTACTACTTCTACTACTACTACTACTACTTGTACTGCTACTACTACTACCACTACTACTACCACTGCTACGACCACTACCACAAATGCTACGACAACTACTACCATCAGTCCTACTACTACTACAGCCACCATTACCCCTACGACCACTGCTACCACTACTACCACTACTACCGCTATACGACTGCCAGCGCGAAAACAGCACGGGGTCTAAATGCGTTTCGCCTGGCCGAAAAAACACATCTAGCCGTCATTCTTGCCAAAACCATGGTCCGGGGCCAACTCCGGAAACAAGCGTAGGAACGGAAGGAGCTTGTGTAGATGCGTTTTGCACCACGCACTACAACTACTAACTACAACTACTCGACCACTACTCTACAACTACAAACACTACTACTACTACTACTACTATTACTACTACTACTACACACTACTACTACTACTGACCTACTACTAACTGTTGCTGCTGCAACTACTACAACTACTACTAACAAACTACTACTACCGCGTACTACGACTGCCACCACAGTCTAGATGCGCTTTGTCCCGGGACGAAAAACGCATCTAGCTTCAGTCTTGCCGAAAACCATTGTCCAGGGCCACGCCGGAACGAGCGTAGAAACGGAAGGAGCACGACGGTGTAGAATGCGTTTTGCCAGCCGCGTGTTCCGGCGGTTACCACTACCACTACCACTACCCAATAAACCGCCACCACCACCACCCACTACTACTACTACTACCAACTACTACTACTACTATACTACTACTACTACTACTACTAACAACTAACTGCTGCAACTACTACTACTGCTACTACTGCTGCTCCTGCTACTACTACTACTACTACTACTACTACTTGTACTACTACTACTACTACTACTACCACTACTACTACCACTGCTACGACCGCTACTATTACAACAACTACTACTACTACTGCTACTACTACTAGTACTAACTACTACTACTACTACTACTACTACTACTACTACTACTACTACTACTACTACTACTACTACTACTGGACTACTACTACTCTACACTACTACTACAACTACAACTGGAACTACTACTTCTTATGCTGCTGCTACTACTTTTAACATTACTAACCTACTACTACTACTACTATCTCCTACTACAACTACACTACACACTACTACCACAAACTACTACTACACACACTCCTCTACACCTGCCAGCACGCACGCAAACAGCACGAGTCCCTAGATGCGTATTTTGCCGGGGCCCGTAAAAAACGCCTCTACTTTCCATTCTTGCCGAAACCAGGTCCGGGTCCATACCCGGAAACGAGCATAGGACCGGAAGGAGCAGGACTGTAGATGCGTTTTTGCCGGCCCAAAAAAAAAAACCATCTGGCGTGTTTCCGGGGACAGCCACTAGTACGCTTACAAACTACTGCAACTACTGCTACTGCTACTACTACTACTACTACTACTACTACTACTACTACTACTACTACTACTACTACTACTACTACTACTACTACTACTACTACTACTACTACTACTACTACTACTACTACTACTTACTACTACTTACTACTACTACTACTACTACTACTACTACTACTACTACTACTACTACAACTACTACTACCACTACTACTACTAACTACTACTACTACTACTACTACTACTACTACTACTACTACTACTACTACTACTACTACTACTACTACTACTACTGGACTACTACTACTGTTGCTGCTGCTACTACTACTACTACCACTACTACTACCGCTACACGACTGCCAGCCACGAGGTTTAGATGCGTTTTGCCGGGCCGAAAAAACGCATCTAGCTTTCCATTCTTGCCGAAAAAACCATGGACCGGGCCAACCCGTAACGACATAGGAACGCCGAAGATCACACGATGAAGTTACAGGCAAGCAGACGTGTAGAAGCTTTTTGCCGCCCAAACACACCAATCAGGCGTGTTTCCGGGCGAGCTAACAAATCCTAATACTACTACTGCAGCTGCTTTGCTGCTGCTGCTACTACTACTACTACTACTACTACTACTACTACTACAACTACTACTACCACTACTACTACTAACTACTACTACTACTACTACTACTACTACCACAAATCTACGACAAACTACTAGCATCAAGATCCTACTACTACTACAGCCCAATACCCCTAACGACCACTGGCTACTACTACTACTACTACTACCGCTACACGACTGCCAGCACGAAAACTGCATGAGGTCTAAATGCGTTTTGCCGGGCCGAACAAACGCATCTAGCTTTCATTCTTGCCAAAACCATGGTCCAGTGCCAACTCCGGAAACGAGCGTAGGAACGGAAGGAGCATGATGTGTAGATGCGTTTTGCCAGGCCCAAAAAGCGCCGGGAGTTACCCACTACCACTACCACTAACCCCTACTACTACTACTACTACTACTACTACTAACTACTACTACTACACTACTACTACTAACTACTGGACCAACTAACTACTGTTGCGCTGCTACTACTACTACTACTACTAACTACTACTACGAGTGGCATCACCACCTACGACTGCCCAGCCACGAGCAGTGTCCGTTTTTGCCGGGCCGAAAAAACGCATCTAGCTTTCAGTCTTGCCGAAAACCATGGTCCAGGGCCAACTCCGGAAACGAGCGTAGAAACGGAAGGAGCACGACGTGTAGATGCGTTTTGCCAGGCCAAAAAAATGCATCTGTCGTGTTTCCGGGCGTGTTACCAATACCACTACCACTACCGCCACCACCACCACCACTACTACTACTACTACCACTACTACTACTACTACTACTACTACTACTGCTACTACTGCTGCTCCTGCTACTACTACTACTACTACTACTACTACTACTTGTACTACTACTACTACTACTACTACCACTACTACTACCACTGCTACGACCGCTACTATTACAACAACTACTACTACTACTGCTACTACTACTAGTACTAACTACTACTACTACTACTACTACTACTACTACTACTACTACTACTACTACTACTGGACTACTACTACTGTTGCTACTTCTACTACTACTACTACTACTACTACTACTTCCGCTAGCACGACTGCCAGCACGAAAACAGCACGAGGTCTAAATGCGTTTTGCCGGGCCGAAAAAACGCATCTAGCTTTCATTCTTGCCGAAAACCATGGTCCGGGGCCAACTCCGGAAACGAGCATAGGAACGGAAGGAGCAGGACGTGTAGATGCGTTTTGCCGGGCCCAAAAAACGCATCTGGCGTGTTTCCGGGAGAGCTACTAATACTATTACAACTACTGCTACTACTACTACTGCTACTACTGCTGCTACTGCTACTGCTACTGCTACTGCTACTACTACTACTACTACTACTACTACTACTACTACTTCTATTACTACTACTGCCACTACGACTACTACTACTACCACTACTACTACCACTGCTACTACTACCACTACCACCACCACCACACCAGTACTACTACTACTACTACCACTACTACTACTACTACTACTACTACTACTACTACTACTACTACTACTACTATTACTACTACTACACGACTGCCGGCGCGAAAACAGCACGAGGTCTACATGCGTTTTGCCGGGCCGAAAAAACGCATTTAGCTTTCATTCTTGCCGAAAACCATGGTCCGGGGCCAACTCCGGAAACGAGCATAGGAACGGAAGGAGCAGGACGTGTAGATGCGTTTTGCCGGGCCCAAAAACGCATCTGGCGTGTTTCCGGGCGAGCTACTAATACTATTACTACTACTGCTGCTACTACTACTACTACTACTACTACTACTACTACTACTACTACTTCTTGTACTACTACTACTACTACCACTACTACTACCACTGCTACGACCACTACTACCACAAATGCTACGACAACTACTACTATCAGTCCTACTACTACTACAGCCACCATTACCCCTACGACCACTGCTACCACTACTACCACTACTACCGCTATACGACTGCCAGCGCGAAAACAGCACGGGGTCTAAATGCGTTTCGCCTGGCTGAAAAAAAACGCATCTAGCCGTCATTCTTGCCAAAACCAAGGTCCGGGGCCAACTCCGGAAACAAGCGTAGGAACGGAAGGAGCATGTGTAGATGCGTTTTGCCAGGCCCAAAAATTTCCGGGCGAGTTACCACTACCACTACCACTACCACTACTACTACTACTACTACTACTACTACTACTACTACTACTACTACTACTACTACTACTACTACTACTACTTACTACTACTACTTACTACTACTACTACTACTACTACTACTACTACTACTACTACTACTACTACTACTACTACTACTACTACTACTACTACTACTACTACTACTACTACTACTACTACTACTACTACTACTACTACTACTACTACTACTACATACTACTACTACTACTACTACTACTACTACTACTACTACTACTACTACTACTACTACTACTACTACTACTACTACTACTTCTTACTACTACTACTACTACTACTACTACTACTACTACTACTACTACTACTACTACTACTACTACTACTACTACTACTACTACTACTACTACTACTGGACTACTACTACTGTTGCTGCTGCTACTACTACTACTACCGCTACACGACTGCCAGCCACGAGGTCTAGATGCGTTTTGCCGGGCCGAAAAAACGCATCTAGCTTTCAGTCTTGCCGAAAACCATGGTCCAGGGCCAACTCCGGAAACGAGCGTAGGAACGGAAGGAGCACGACGTGTAGATGCGTTTTGCCAAGCCAAAAAAAATGAATCTGTCGTGTTTCCGGGCGTGTTACCACCACCACTACCACCACCACCACCACCACCACCACTACTACTACCACTACTACTACTACTACTACTACTACTACTACTACTACTACTACTACTACTACTACTACTACTACTACTACTACTACTACTACTATTACTACTGCGCGACTGCCAGCACGAAAACAGCACGAGGTCTAAATGCGTTTTGCCGGGCCGAAAAAACGCATCTAGCTTTCTTTCTTGCCGAAAACCATGGTCCGGGGCCAACTCCGGAAACGAGCATAGGAACGGAAGGAGCATGACGTGTAGATGCATTTTTCGGGGCCGGGAAAACGCATCTGGGAGCAGACTCCTTCTAGGAGCTGCCTTGAAAATCCCCTGCTTGTCCAGATGCATTTTTCGGGGCCGGGAGAACGCATGTGGGAGCGTGCTCCTTCTAGGAGCTGCCTTGACAATCCACCGCTCGTCTAGATGCATTTTTCGGGGCCGGGAAAACGCATCTGGGAGCATGCTCCTTCTAGGAGCTGCCTTGAGAATCCACCGCTCGTCTAGATGCATTTTTCCGAGCCGGGAAAACGCATCTGGGAGCATGCTCCTTCTAGGAGCTGCCTTGAGAATCCACTGCTCGTCTAGATGCATTTTTCGGGGCCGGGAAAACGCATCTGGGAGCGTGCTCCTTCTAGGATCTGCCTTGAGAATCCACCGCTCGTGTAGATGCATTTTTCGGAGCCGGGAAAACGCATCTGGGAGCATGCTTCCAAAAGGTGAGCCCGCTCTCTGGTTGCAGCTCGTGTAGATGCATTTTTCGGAGCCGGGAAAACGCATCTGGGAGCATGCTCCTTCGAGCTGCCTTAAAAATCAACCGCTCGTCTAGATGCATTTCTCGGGGCGGGGGGGGGAGAAAACGGCAATCTGGCGCATGCTCCTTCTAGAGCTGGCCTTGAGGTCCACGCTCGTCTAGAGCATTTTTCGGTTTTAGCCGGGGAAAAACGATATGGGAGCATGATCCTTCTAGGTGCTGCCTTGACAATTCCACCGGGGGCCGGGAAAACGCATCTGGGAGCGTGCTCCTTCTAGGAGCTGTCTTGACAATCCACCGCTCGTCTAGATGCATTTTTCCGAGCCGGGAAAACGCATCTGGGAGCATGCTGCTTCTAGGAGCTGCCTCGAGAACCCACCGCTTGTCCATGCTTGTCCAAATGCATTTTTCGGAGCCGGGAAAACGCATCTGGGAGCATGCTCCTTCTAGGAGCTGCCTTGAGCACCCGCCGCTCGTCTAGATGCATTTTTCGGGGCCGGGAAAACACATCTGGGAGCATGCTCCTTCTAGGAGCTGCCTTGAGAATCCACCGCTCGTCTAGATGCATTTTTCCGAGCCGGGAAAACGCATCTGGGAGCATGCTGCTTCTAGGACCTGCCTCGAGAACCCACCGCTTGTCCAAATGCATTTTTCGGAGCCGGGAAAACGCATCTGGGAGCATGCTCCTTCTAGGGGCTGCCTTGAGAATCCACCGCTCGTCTAGATGCATTTTTCGGAGACGGGAAAACGCATCTGGGAGCATGCTCCTTCTAGGAGCTGCCTTGAGAACCCGCCGCTCGTCTACCTTGAGAATCCGCCGCTCGTCTAGATGCATTGTTCGGAGCTGGGAAAACGCATCTGGGAGCATGCTCCTTCTAGGAGCTGCCTTGACAATCCACCGCTCGTCTAGATGCATTTTTCGGAGCCGGGAAAACGCATCTGGGAGCATGCTCCTTCTAGGAGCTGCCTTGACAACCACCCCTCGTCTAGATGCATTTATTGTCAAATGCATTTTTCGGAGCCGGGAAAACGCATCTAGAAACATGCTCCTTCTAGGATCCGCCTTGAGAACCCACCGCTCGTCTAGATGCATTTTTCGGGGCCGGGAAAACGCATCTGGGAGCATGCTCCTTCTAGGAGCTGCCTTGAGAATCCACCGCTCGTCTAGATACATTTTTCGGAGCCGGGAAAACGCATCTGGGAGCATGCTCCTTCTAGGAGCCTTAAAAATCAACCGCTCGTCTAGATGCATTTTTCGGGGCCGGGAAAACGCATCTGGGAGCACGCTGTTTCTGGAGACTTCCATCAGTTGTGCCCCCGGAGCCTTGCAAGCTGGTCGAATCGGATCGGTCGAATCGCTTCGGCCCTAGTCGAATCGAAAAATCGAATCGAGCCGAATCGCATCGGCCATCCATGTTTTTAGAAAATGCAGTCAGAGGATAGAAGGTATTAGGGCCAATCAACGCAAGGAAGCACCCTGATGTACTGCGGGAGTCATGTTCGCCAGCATGATCTGAGTCCGCAAACAACCATAGTCGGGTTCGTGATGAGGGGTCACCAACGAAACCGTGCATCTTCCGATCGACTGTGGTATGGATATAGCACATTAACCGGAAGAGCGCCTGGTCGCAATCGACGGACCACTTGGTAACGCGAGAAGCCAGTCCCTGGGTCGCTCTCAAGAGATCAAAACGGGCCATCCGCGCAGCAAACAGGACCTTCATGAGGATTTTGGAGATGGGTTGAAGAACACCCTTCTTCTCCGTATCGTCTTTGGTGGGTCTTGCAATGCGGTCATCCTGAAATGGAGTGGAAACCTTCTTGAACTGAACATTGCCCCCCGCAAGCTCAACATACCTGTCAAGGCATTGTTTAAGGAATCCGGTCATGTCGTAGGTAACCAGCGTGACGGGTTTGTCCATGCAAGGTTGGTGCTGAAACAGTTCATCGATATATGAAAAACCTTTGGCTCGATTGGCTTTCTTGGCGGACGTCTTGTCCCTAAGCTTCTTCACGGCCGCAGCCGCTAGGCGGGCATTTCCAACGTTTTCGTGAAAGAAATACGTGGTCCCAACCCATAGAAAAGGAACAGTCTGAATTTGATCATCGTCTTCATCCAAATGCCAATACTGCTGAGCAGCACCATCCTTATCAAAACATGGATTGCACTCCGTATACCGCGTCCCGCCCAACCCGATCTCTTTGGCAACACCGTTAGGCGTGCGGCGAAATTTGCGCCTTGGCTGCTCGTGTTGACAAACAACCACGCCATGTTCTGGATAGTGTTCCCAATAATCCTGAGTTCGGCGAGCTGCGGCTGCATTCTTGTCGGATGGATCCTCCAGGTCATGATTGAAAACATGAGCGAAAGGATGATGTTCAGGCGAAAGTTGAACCTTCTCCGTGACAACATGTTCACATCCGAGGTACCTACCAACAGCCGAAGGTGGGTCCATGTCAATCTTGGAAGAAATGAGTTCCCAACCTTTTGCAACATTCTGAACCGGTCCCGACATCTTGAAGTCGTCGACGTACACTGCGAGCAGGAGTCGAAGTTTCGGATGCCAGAAAACTGAAGGCCAGGCTCCAGGGTAAACGAGACGGAAACCAAGGGACAAAAGGATGTCTTCACAGTGCTTCTCCCATAGACCCCCCGAATCCGGGTGGCCGTAAAGAGCAAGAATGAGCTGCACAACTGGATCGCTATACTTTGAGGCCCAACCTTTCGGCCAGCGATACTTTGGAAGGCGTACCCATGTCTTGATTCCCTTGTATAATGCTTGCGTATATGCCTGTCGCCCATCGGATTGTTGAGTGCAGTTGCCAGGCATAGCTCCATACGCATCGATCGCTTTGGCAGCTTCCATGGTGGAAGGGGCCGATCCAAGTTCAGCGAATAAAGCTTGCTCAGCATTTTCGTCTTTAACGTTGTTCCCCTGAAACACAGTCCTCCCCTTAAACTTGCGAAGAGGGTTTCCCTTTTGAAGTTCACTCCCTTTCTCAACACAGATTTCAAAGATTTTGCCAACATGGACCTTTTCACTTCTCCCCTTTGCTTCTTTGACCACCTGCGACCATTCACGCACGGTATTGTAATCCCATGCGCCCTTGCTCTCAAGGTTGTGCCACTCCACGTCAATAGACTTTTGAGCATCAGCGTTGCTTTCAATCTCCTTCCGCCCCACTGGTCTAGCAACCATAGCATGAATAACGGGGTGAAGATGAGCTTGAAGAATTTTGCAACGATGTTGACCGATTTCGGGATTCGCAGAAAGTGCAGGCAAAACCACAACATCCAGCGCGTCCTCAACGGTCTCCTCTTTAGAATGGTCCCCAACGCAAGGTGCAACAGGCATAAGAGGAATGTTTGAAAATTCATCTTCCAAACCTGCAGTGGTCGCCGGCCTAGCCTTGGATGAAGAAGCTTCCGGGTCCTCGGAGACGGGCTCATCGAGCAAAGCCTCGCGAGCCTTCTCTCGTTCGTCTTTGGTGATGGCGAGTCTCCGCTGTTTTGTTGACATTGTTTTCCAAAGAAAAGGTGGAATACTGTCGGGTTTGCTCGATCCTGAATACCTTCGGGCTTTCACACCCCCCGCATCGTAATGAGCACCTCCATCTTTGGGAACAAAGGTGTCCTTGCTGGTCTTCAAATCAATAACTTTGACCATCTCCTCCGATGCGGGTCCCTTTTTGGGGGAATCTTTGATCAGCTTTCCGAGGTTTTCAGCGAGTTCCTGATCATCGATGTCATCCTGGCCTGGCATCTCTGCCGGCAAATCCTCCTCCAAGAGCGGCGCATCCAATGCAGCTGGATCGGGCGTCTCAGGAGCGTATTCAAGCCCCGGCATAACGCCGTTCATGTGCAATAAGTGCCGTTCGACCATTGGAAAAGAGAATTCGCCATCTGGACATTTGATTTGATTTACCCTCAAAGGAGCAATAGGTTGATCATAGTCCTTCTCCATCAAATCTCGCAAAGGAATAACGAGAAATTCATGACGCCAAAGAAAGTCAGGATGGATGGGATACCCCAGAAATATTCCAGCCCTGGAAGTAGGTTCAAACTTCAAAGGCTTGTTGGGTCGATTCCTCGGGCCGGTCCAAAAGTTGACTTGACAACCAAAGGGCAAGTATGGTCCGGGAAAATCTTCTCCAAAACGTACTTTTCATGGTGAATAATAATCTGAGTGGTCCGTGATGTTATGCGCCATGCAATAGTGTTTGGCGGCATGTGGCCAATACGAATGATGCAAACCAGCTTGTTCCAGGTTGGTCCTCGTGCCCTCGATAATCGCCCTGACGTTCCTCTCAGCAATAGCATTTGTTTTGGAAATGTAGTTTGTACTTTGAACATGCTTCCATTCCAATTGATCTGCCGCTTTCACAAGTTCAGGAGCCCGATCACTGTAAAACACGTTCACGGTTTCCCCGGTGCGGACAAAGTGCTTGAATGCCATCACACACTGATGAGAGGTTTTCCGTGCTGCTGGGTAAACATAACGGAAGTCAGTGGCAACATCTCGAACAACAAGTGCAACTCTAGATTGGTCAATGCCGATTTCACGATCATCTGATGTAATAAGATGGTCCGCCGTGAGGTGATCACCAAACTTCTTGGCCTCGACTTGAGTGGAACCTCCCTTCTGTCTTGATGGATATTTGTACATCTTCGCCCTGTTGCAAGTCTCACAAAAGGGGTTTTTGGGAGTGTGACACATCAAGTGCTGGAGTGAGGTCGCCTCATCACGCAAAGCTGCTTCACCGCGTTCGCGAGGGGCGTCCTTCAAAATAGGCTTCGACACAAAATCGGAAGCGATGACCTTAGGCGCATCTTCGGAGGGAATGTCATGGCACTCTTCAATGACCTCACCTTCCGGTTGGCTAATGGTGTCCTCAAGCAAGAAATCATCGTTCCCCAATTCATCCCCATCATCCTCATTGGTCACAAGCACCTCTTCAACAGCTTCGGGTTCCTCGTCAATGACCAGAACTTCATCATCGATTTCAATGGGAGCTGATGGTAATGATGTAACCTTTGGAATGCTCTGTGACAAAGCTGGAACAGCATCTTGAGTTGCTGGGGGAATGAATGGGACATTGTCTTTGACCTCGAGCTTGATGCGTGAACCATCCGGAAGTCGAAAATAAGGCCTGCTGTGGGCTCTCCAAACGAAATCATATCCGTCCCTGAGGCATCTCATACCCACGGATAACACGGATGGAGCCTTGTCAAGAACATATGGCCGAACAACACTATCGGTCTGTTGGATCTTGACCCTGGCCTGCTTGGTACCAATGATATTCCCATTAGCCGTGGAAAATTTCAGAGGCTGAGACGATTCGTAAATACATCCCATCTCCGCATCGGTCCCCGATAGCAAGTCCTGAGAAGCTCCTGTATCTGCAATCCACGGAATGTGAGAAGAATCCATTGTCATTCGAGCAACAGCGGCTTTCCCCTTTTTGGGGGAGGTCACGGACTTCTCTGGCTCGGCCGTTAGGCCTGCGGGGATGCAGGAATCACAACCGAAATCAGAGTCGCATTGAAATTTGCAAGAAGTCTTCGTGCCTTTGAGCAAATCCTTCGTCATAGCTTCATGCATGGTGCCGATAAGAATTGCGTCATAGACGGCTCTCTCATCGTACTTCGGAACATAATCAACAGGAAACTCGTGTGCAAACCTTCTTGACGAGGCAGTGTAGGGCCAAAGCTCGCCGTCAGTCTCATAGTTCGAAATGGATGGGTAATCAGAAAATTGCACGCATTTCTTGATGCATGGCATACACTGGAAAACATCGTGAGTCACACTAGGCAAGCAAGGATGCGAGGCGACCGAGTCGAGGGTCGCGGCGCACACCATCGCCTGAAGGAGGCACACCGCAGCATTGCTGCCTTTTGACGATCCCGGAGACTTGAGGGACTGAGAACCCTTTGAATCTTTCGAATCTTGAGAAGAAGGCCTGCTATCCTTCTTCCCCTTTTTCTTTTTCTTGTCCCTCGGCGACGTCTTGGGGGTGTCTCCACTAGCGGTCTTCTCGGCCTTTGGGGCTGGAGCTGCCTTGGAAGTTGCGGGGTGCTGCCATGGGCAATCTTTCCCCCTCTCACATCTGTTCGCTTTGAAGAACTTGCACACCTGGGGCTTCGAACCAGGGGGACTCTGCGAACGATACTTCCTTGGCGTCTGGGGTCTGGACCCGCCCTTCTTGCCTTTCCCCTTACCTTTCGGTGCCTTAACATGTTCGAATCGGCAGTCTGAACCATAGGTGCACTGGCCAGTTTGAAATTTGATGCATACACCCTTGGGGATTCCAGGAACTGCAGGGTTGTTCGATGGAGTCCTGCCACGCCCCGTTGTGTTGCTTGACATAGCATCCCGCATGTGAACAAGCCTCTTGCGCTCCAAATAATTCCTCGATGCGTCAATCAAGAATTTATAGGAGTGCTTTTCCGTACCTTCCTCAGCTCGCTCATACTCATTGAGATCATGACTGAGGGGCCGAAACTTTCGAATCTGGCGGTGGAACAGCGCTTCGAGGGTCTTCTCATTTTGCTCATTGCCCATTCCAGCGATGACCGTGTCCCATCTCGTCATGAAATTTCTGAGGTCCTCGTTGATGAGCTGGACAGAGAGCAAGTCCTCAAAGTCGTAAATTGCACCATGTTTGATGTTCGTGCTGAAGTGCTTGTGAACCATCAGAAGAATTTGGCGCCCCCTCGCATAGCGTTTCTCCTTTGCTTCTTGTTCTTTGAAAATGTCCACTTGCCGCGCGAGGTCGCCCTCCAAGATATTCGTCAACGCCGATGCCAGCTTTGCATCAAGATGGACAAACATTCCTGAATCACGAAGGACTTCAACAGTTTGACCTGGGATCCAAGTTGCCTCAATCCATTCGAATGCCTTTTCGGGTTGGTCGGAAGTAGCAACAACAGCATCCCTAACTTTGATCCTCCAATTACGGTACTGTTCGGGCTTCGGGAATCGGGGAATCTGAATTCTGTCACCCTCCTTTACACGAACGCGTTCCGCTGTCGGATCGCTCGAATTACCTAGGTGCTTCAGTAGCTTTCGTCGAAAAGATTCATCCGATGCAGTCGAAGTTGATGACGAAGATGACGAGGGAGAAGATGACGGATCTCGTCGCCGGCGTCGGCTACGGTCCTTCTTCTTTTTCTTCTTCTTCTTCTTTTTCTTGTCCTTGTCATTTCCACCATCACCATCATCGCAAGGCCAACCGTCTCCGGTAGCAGCATCGTCCACGGCCCCGGCGGGAACAGATCCGTCTTTGCCGTAGGGGTCGCTCCCGACTTTCGTCCAACTGTGCGAGGAAGCATTCGAAAGTCCGGGTGGAGATGCAGCCAAAGGAACTGTCGGGATAGCCAAGGGGGTAGCTGGTGCCTGCTGAACCGGAGGCGCAGGAGCTGGAGCAGGTTGAGCAGGCGGTTGCTGTTGGTTCTGCATCATCTGCTCGACCATAGCCCTTAGCTCTCTGATCTGCTTCTCCTGCTCGCTGATCGTGTTCATGGCGTTTTGGTACTTCATCTCGGCTTCTCTTTCTGACTTCATGGTGTTCGCACGCTGCTCCGCATTCATCTGAATCTCGCGTCTCATGGTCTCCGACTGGCTTTGGAGACCGGCAATGATCTCACCATGCCTTGCCTCCGCCAGCTGGGCGACCATGGGACCGGTGTCCTGATTCACGAACTGGTTGAATTGGGCATTGTTCTGGGTAGCGTTGATCTGCTGATAATTCGTCACGTCCTGGTTGATCGTCATTGATGGATCGAGGTGGACGTTCGCAACATGTTGGTTGAACTGATTCATGGACTGTGGCATAGGGTTTCCCCTTGCGAGGTCGGTCTGGGGGTCGTACATGACGATGTCACCATGCCGATGCCGATCTGATCCTACAGGAGAAGGAGATCGAGCACCAGACCGCCCAGCCCTCCCACGGTCACTCCGGGATCGGAGTGATTCGGGGCCCTGACTGCTCAGTGCTTGTCCCTTCCTGATGAGCTCCCTGGCCACTTGGGAGTTTGCTCGACTAGTCGGTTCATATTGCGAGGCGTCCTCATCGCCTGCTGGCTCACCAGGTGTGGGACGCACCTCGGTATGGGGTAGTCCAGGGTCGCCATCCATGGCGTACAACTCTGTACAAAGAGCCGCTTACGGCTGATAACCTATAGAACAGGTTAAACAACCGGGAAGGGTCACAATTGAACCCTGTACTCAGCGCGCTTTTTCCTTGAGCCACGTGCAGTCGTAATGATGAGACTGCACAAGTGAGACATGCATGCATTGGGGTTTACATGGTTGATAAATACATCACGTTGCAAACTACAATATGAAAAGCAATACTACCTGGCGCAGCTGGCCCAGAATGCACAATCGTTCCGTGTCCAGCCAGTGTTCCTTCAAAAGCAAGGACAACGGGTCGAACAAACCTTAGGGCATCCAAGTGAATAAGTAAACAAATCTGCACATATATACATTTATGTACTGCGTGGTTACACGTCAGCATGTTAAAATGACAGGGACTTCTTCATGAGGCCCGATCTCACTTTACTCGATTTCTCGATTTTACTTCCCCTCAGGCATGGACCGAGAATGCGTAGAAACACACGACGCCGTTGAGGCCAGGGCCCCAGCATGAAACTTGAAACACGGGACTCAACCGGCAAACAGTTGGTGTATGCCAGCTCAACGGGGTGCTAGTAGGCTAATGCTACCTCAGCTTTTGCTATGGAAATCATGGACCAACCAAAAACGCTCCAAAAAAACAACTCATTGACATATGGAACCCTGCCAACCATCATCTGTGCTAATCAAGAGAAAGCTCCTTTTTGGGGGACCCCCTTCTTCCTCACTTGCCCAGTTTAGCATGTATGACCCACTAAGGGCCCAGGGAAAGCTGGTTGGATCCGGTCGATTGGCTGACTGGTCCTCTTTGCCGTGAGCTTATTTGCCATGACTCCTTCTTGGCCTCTGAAAAGCTCCAGAGCCACGACTCGTAGTCCTCCTCGAAATCTGACCGTTTAGCCGGGCTTGTGCAGGATTCACAACTTATCCCTGAAGTCTGAAATCGGACATCAAGCAACACATGCTGGTTGATTGAATAAGCCCTGGTTGGTTTGCAGGGGGCTGCCCTTTGTGGGAATTCCTCAATTTTGTCGATGACAGCCCCCATGAGCAGGACACGTTTATAAATGCCGGGGATTTCCCGCACCGTTGAACAGTTGGCTGCTGGCCCGAACAGCGGCCAGTCTCCATTGAGCAACCAATCGATGCCTGTAGGTCCTACCTTATATAGGTCCGTTCTTTTGGCAAAGCATGGATGGCGGTTGTGCTGCGAAAAAAACTGGAGCGACAAACCAGTGCCATCTATCTTCAACCAAACTGACATGATAGGACACCTATGCTTTTGAACCCCCTCCTGAAAATCGTGGGAAACAAATGGACTCCCTCAAAAAGTGCTTCTGCAGCACTTCTAAGGGGGGGTCTCCTTCGTTGTTCCAGAACTGGCTGTCAAAGGGCACATCCTTCAATGATACGATGTTGGCGAGAGTCAGGAACCGACGGGGTGCAAAAGGAGATACAACATGTCTCTTGGAGCTAGGTTCCGCATTGAAACAAAGAGTCTGAAACAATTCACGGCTACAGTTACAGGGCATAGCAGCAGCATATGCCAGGGGCGGACACGGTTGGTGCTTCTGGCTAGGTTCCAGCCTGAGATTCAGAGGGACCAAACGCGCAGAAATTAGGACCCCGCTCCCACTCCCATACTGCCTCAATATTACAGGAAATTATGTTATTAAGGTGATGCCACAAACCTGCTCGCCCAAAGGAAACCGGTAACCTAATGGGATATACGCTTCCTTGGAGTATGGTGAGGATACGCAGCCACCCATCTCGCAAGGGGCAGGTCAAAAACAAAGGCAGGTGCAGCACAAGTGATTCGAATCCCGGCTTTGGCTGAGAATCCGAGATCTGCTGCGTGCAGCACGCAGCAAACCCCTGTGGCAAAACCTATTTAGGCTCACCCAATAAACAACCGAGACGATTGAGTTTGCGAACTACCTAGAGCACCCGAGACCGAACAAAAATATTGAAAACCTGGTTTCTATAACCAGGACGAAACATACGGGGTTGGTACAGGGTAAATATGGAGTTTGTACGGTTTAAATCCACGATGCAATCACACAAGCCGGGAAATTATGTTGGAGCCCGGTGTTTTCAGAATACCAAGAGAAATGCACCTGGTTTTCAATTAAACATTGTCATGGGGCAGGTTGCCAACGCTTGCGCCCGGGACTGGTCTCCGTAGGCTCAAGCCTGCTCGAAAAAAGAACCCCCCCCAAACAAAAAAAAGATGAGGTTGTGGGAGAAACCAGTCATGTGGAAACAATGGGCACTGGTCCTCGCAGTCGAAGGGCGCGACCGAGGTGGACAGGTCGACCTCCTTCTGATTGGGGCAGGCCACCCAATAGTGCTTGCAACACCAGGCTTTCTTGGCCGCTGAGAAGCCAAGCTCCCAGTTCGCCAAGCCATCGTTGCAGTCAAACTCGTCCACTTCCTGTCCAGCCAAACACCCACGCTCCTTATGCTGGCAGCACCAGTCTTGCTTCTCTTTAGGCCAGTGCGCTGGAACATCCTCGTAGCAGTCGAACGAAGTGGATGGCAGCGCTGCCTGTGAAGTGCTAGTTGGCGCCGCTGTGGATGTAGGCGTCTCAACTGGGCATGCAATAGCATGATGGCCACAGCACCATTCTTTCTTGGCCTCTGAGAAACCTAGCTCCCAATTGTCGAAGCCCTCTTTGCAGTCAAATTCCTCCGTGGATGTAGATGTTTCAACTGGGCATGCAATAGCATGCTGTCTGCAGCACCATTCTTTCTTGGCATTTGAAAACCCTTTCTCCCAACTGGCGAAGCCCTCTTTGCAGTCGAATTCCTCCATGGATGTAGATGTTTCAACTGGGCATGCCATAGCATGATGTCTGCAGCACCATTCTTTCTTGGCCTCTGAGAACCCTAGCTCCCAATTGTCGAAGCCCTCTTTGCAGTCGAATTCCTCCATGGATGTAGATGTTGCAACTGGGCATGCAATAGCATGATGTCTGCAGCACCATTCTTTCTTGGCCTCTGAGAACCCTAGTTCCCAATTGTCGAAGCCCTCTTTGCAGTCAAATTCCTCCAGTAGTTGTTCTGGAGACGTGGCCGGAGCTGGCCCGTCCTCATGTCCAGCCAGCAGCGGACATCCCAGTTCTTTGTGTTGGCAGCACCAGTCATGCTTCTCTTTGGACCAGCGCTCTGCAACATCCACGTGGCAGTCGAACACATCGACAGCTGGCAGTGCCGCCTGCGAGGTGCTTTCTGGCGCCGTGGAGGTTGTAGTCCGAGAACGGGTGCTTTCGAGGGCAGTGGATGTGGATGTCCCAAGCGGGCACGCAACGCCATGCGTTCGGCAGCACCTCTGCTTTTTGGCCTCTGAGAACACTACCTCCCAGTTGTCCAGGCCCTTTGTGCAGTCCCATTCCTCCGCTGGGTCAGCTGGCAACGGACACCCCAGCGCCTTATGCTCGCAGCACCAGTCTTGCTTCTCTTTGGACCAGTGCCCTTCCACGTCGCAGTCGAACACGGCGGCCAATGGCAAGGTGCTTCCTGGAGTAGCTGTGGATGTAGATGTCCCAACGCATGCGATACCATCATGTCGGCAACAATACGCACGCTGGGCAGCCTCCCAGCTGCTTAAATTCTCCGTGTGAGTGCAATTCCACGCGCAGCTTAGATTTTGGTGCCGGCAGCACCACTGCTTTCCCTCCCACGAAAGGGAGACCTCACTGCAGTTGAACGCGAACTCACATGACAGCTGCAAATTTGCGCAGCACCACCTCTGCTCCTCCTGGGAAACGTTGGCTGCCCTGCACCGCTCATCAAGCGGCGCCTGCTGGCTGCTGTTTGTACTGTTCGTCCCCTCGGACAAGCAAAGCAGGGCAAGCGCCGGGAATGCCCACGCGCTTCGCATGGCGACGTCTTCGGACAAACCTGGGATCTCCGGGAAACTGCCTTTTCTGCTGAACACCTTGCCAGGCTACAAGTCATGAGGAGGGTAAAACTCTTCCAAAACAGAGCCCTTCTCACGACCAACCCCGTTTTTGCAGGTGCCGACATCATTCAATGTTGGAAGGGTCTCCCAAAAGCCTTGGAGTTGGTCTGCAGCCATTGATGGTTTCGTTGACTCACGAACTCTGGGCATACTCGGTTACTCATCTGCGACCTCCCTCTGCGAGCAACCGGCCAAACGAGCGTGCGTGAAAATCAACCATGACCATGCGATTGACTCTCTGGAATTAAATCCAAGCAGCTGACAATTGAAATGAGATGCAATGGGTGCTTTCTAGGTTCGTTCCATCATGTTTAGGATGCCCATACTTAACATGCACAAGTTTGGGGCGTCAAGCAATGGCCCAGTTGCCCAGTGATGCTGGTAGAAAGGGGCCCTCTTTGGGGGTGACCTTTGTCCAGAGGAGCACCCGAAAAACAAATTCAAATTGACAAAGAGTTCCGGAAAGCCACCCAAGGTTCCCTACATTTCCCTCTAAAAGCATTATCATTCAAATTTGACTCGAAAGGTCATGTTTACACTGCCTGCGCGAGTTACAAAAAAAACCCGCAGTCCGCGACCCGACCCGCCTGCATGTGGTGTGCCAACTGGAAGCCTTGCTGCCAGCTGCAGGAGGGGATGCAGCGGTTGAAGCTGGTGATGTCACTGCGAACCTGGCCACGCTGAGCTCAAAAACCATCAGGTTGAGCAGGATGAACAATCCACAACAAACCTTGCTCGTGTTCTAACTAGTTCCCACTATTTACCCAGGGGGGGAAAGAGGGGGGGGGTCTCTGAAGGTTTTCCGAAATTCGTTCCCGCTAATTAGCAACTATCAGCACGGAACGCCTTTTTTGGGGGGTAGTGAAGATTGGAGATCAGCATGACAACCTGGAAAGGTGCCAATTGATGGCTCCAAGCACGTCCTAGGCAGGCGCCGGTATCCGGGAGGGGGGGGAAGGGGGGGCGGGGGGTATCTGAAGGTTTTGTGACATTTCATGAAACAGGTCCTAAAAGAACTTCGGGAAATCGAACAACTGTTAAATGTATAAAGTGCTTCTGTTTCATTTCGGAGACCGAAAGATGTGGGGTGTGCCCTTTTGAATAGAACTGGCTCCTTCTCTTGAACTTCCTGGCATGGGCAACCCGTTTACTGTTGCGCACCTGGCCTCTCTCGGATTTGAGACGAAGCCTGAAGGCCTTGAGGGCTCATTGGCCTGTCGCCCTGGCGCCGACCCCTCGGGCTTGCTATGAGTCGCTGGAACTCTATCGAGCTGTTGACTGTCTTGCTATGACAAGCCCAACCGCATTTGAAAAAACACGTGCTGAGAAGCATCCGACGCAAAAAACAATCATAACACTCGAGCAACTGCGCTGCTTCTATCGCAAGGTGTTCCCTGCCATTCCCTGCCTCAGCTGTGTCGAATGTGCTGAGAGCTGTCAGCGCATCCATCCACGACGTCGGCACCGCCATGGCACCTAAAAGTTTACGAGGGTCCTTTCAGCGCCAAAATTCCCACGGTTCAACGAGAACTCCCAGGCCGGTGCAACACTGATTGAAACCGCCCTGTTTTCTGGGACCCACACGCAAACTAAGTGAGGTCTTCGTCGGCGCTGCTTTGCCCACTGGTCAAGGGTAGGGGAGTGAAACCACAAAATCGAACATGTGTAGACCCTCCGGCCGCTCAGGGCAAGCACAACGAAGCAAAGGCGCGAATGGGATTTCTGTTTCACTTGGTAAGCAATCAGCAAGTCTTCCCGGCTATCAAAGCTTGTCGCAGCTTTTTGTTCCTCAGGTCAGAGTTTGTGTGGATTCCACTATCCCTGTTTATAAGGGTCTTGACGTAATTTGGGGCCTCAGCATGCGCAAGTCCCTTTAACTCCAAAACAAAACTCGGGGTTCCGCATACCAAGCTCCAGGACGCTTCGGGATATCCATGTGGGTGTGTCACAAAAAGGGGACAAGTCACAGACCAAACATTACCAAACACCAGACCGAACAAGTCCACGGAAATGCCATGGAATAGTCATGAAAGGACCTCTGAAAGGCACGCGACATCGCTGCGACAAAAACAACAAGTCTCGGAGTCTCTCCCCCGAGGGTAAGCTTCTGCTGAAAACGCTCCCGCCTTCCGCTTCGCTCGGACCTGTACTACCCTCCGGGCCAAAACTTGGGCAGATTGGCGGCCGCAAGTGCTAGGGCGTGCATTTCGATGGAACCCATGTTGAGTAACAAAACATGAGAGAAACAAGACCAAGCATTTCAGGAGCCTTTTGGACACCTCATGTGCATATATGTGCCTATAGCGAACTTGTTTTTGGCTGGTCTTGAGTAGGAATTATGGTTTCAATGGACACGCAAACTAAAGCAAACCAAATGGACAAGGGCGCCCTTCAGCAACTCCGCCAGGGGCCTTTCTAAACAACGGCTTCAAAAGCCGAAGGAAGACAAAGTAGACAGTCGCTTCGCTTGCAAGAAGGACCGCAAAATAACAGGTTGGACAACCAGCCCTGCAAAGTAAACAACAGAAGCAAGCACAGAAACATCCACCGCTTGAAGAATTGTCGGGGCCGGTGCAAGCAGTCATTTTTGGGGCCATCTATGTCTCTGCCAAATGAAAGTCGAAACCGACCCTTTGATCCTGGAACTCGTGGGACCCTAGCCCTTATCCAAGAGTCCTGCGGATTGGTTTCATGTGGCTGCGGAATTCTCAAAATTGTATGTTGAGCTCTTGAAATGCTCTTAAGGCCAGGAAACCGTCTGTCTGCAAGCAGCATCACCCCAAAGGACAACACACGCCACTGAGCGGTTCAACATGTGTGGCCAATCCAATCCGTCCCTATAACATCACGTAGCCATTTTGAACAGCCCACCTGGCAGGGAGCTTTTCACATGCCAAACGCGAAATTTCCCGCTGGGACGCTTTTACGTGCGGAGCTTATTTATATATATATATATATACAATTCAACACCAGGGGACAGTCGGGAAATAAGGGACACTATGCAGCAAGCGCGGCTTTCTGGTTGCGCAGTGGGATTCGAGCGAACGCCTGCGCACTTCAACGCCTGCCTTGCGGATCTTGCGGGCCCATTTGTTCACAAGTCTACCAAGTTGTCTGGTCAAGGGGCCCTTGGCTAAAACTCTGAAACGACAGAAATACTGATGTTTGCCAATTCAAGTGAAAGCTATAGTTGAAAGTCTTGCGCCATGGTCAAGTGTCTCCAAGAGCAAAGTTCGGATGGCTAGCGAGTAATCAAGTCGATACCGTCAGAGTCACTACACTAGTCAAATCCTTGATGGAATTGGTTGTAGCCGGTTGAAGCTGACATGTTCAAGGTCGACTGCCGCCCCTCACTAGCGCTTGCACATCAGCACAAGATCAACAATTTCGATGTGTCAGGAACTCCGCCTTGAACAAATATGGAAGGGGTCAACAAGGGCCAAGAACTATGGGACAAGCAGCTCAGAGAGCTTTGCAAAATGCTGCGTTGCTTGCGGGTTGCATGGCCAGGTCGGCTTTAAGACCTCGAAAGCATGAGACGCAAAGGTTGTCCCAAAGGTGGAAAAGGACTATATCTGTTGACCTCGGCGTAATCAACGCCTCCTTAAACTCGGACACCCTTGCCTTCCAGTGGTTTATCAACCCCGGGTTTCCATTAGCATCCAGAAGAAGAAGTTTCAGTTGACAGAATGACAAAGCATGGCTCCGACTGGAGGCGGAAGTCTAGGTGCTCAGAACCTTCGGAATGCCAGCGGTGGAGACAACTCTGCTGAGTCGTCTCAGCTCGGCTTGGTCATCGTCCTTTCGGCCGGGGCAATTTCACCATAGGATGCTATTGCGATACGGTTTCCCGGAAAGGGCCTATGGCCTCGCAAGTGGCCCCAGTCTTTCACTACTTTCAGTCACCTACAAGAGAACGTGGGCAACAATGCCCACCTGGATCTTCGTCTTCCTTAGCTTCCCCCTTTGACTCGATATTCGGAAAATCGTAGCACTTTTTGAAAGCTGAAACTCTGAAAACTCCTAAAAAGCGCATTATTACAATGCTCGCGGCCTTTGACAGATTCAAGGAAGCTTTGCGGGGGTAAACGACTTAATGCAGCCCGCAGGTTTGTCAGAACATGCAACGGCGGTCCAAAGTTGAGAGGCGTGGAAAAACGTACCCATTTAGACCCCCAAACGCCCACAAATTTCTGCAAAAAACCTGCAAATCAGAAAAAGTCGTAGTTTTTTTATGATCAAGGCATCCCATGGTGTTCACCGGCACATTGGCAAGTGCTGCGAGATGTATTTACTTTGTATGGCCAATGCGCGACTGGAAAATGGTCTCCTAAAACACCCAGAAATGTCTCGGAGTTTGAAGGTCCAGGCACGTTAGTTTATCTTGTGCCTCCTTTAGCAATTTTAAGTGAACAAGGAAAGCACCGGAACCGCTGCATGCAACCGACAGCAGCTCTCCAGCTTCCCTTGCAACGTGTCTCTACGTTGGCCCAAGTTCACGAGAATGGTCTGGAAGCTGCATTAAAAGTCCAGTGAAGGATTGCCCCGTCCCAAACTAGCCGAGAACCGCAGGTACACGCAGGCGAAGTTTCCCAGGTCACATGCTCCGCGTCTCCCAGTTGCGCCTCAGCGACCCTTCTTCGACTCCTCTGGGGTGACGAAGTACGTGTCCGCCTGGAAGGCCATTAGACGGCGCTGGTGCTGTATTCGTGTGTGTTGATTTAGTGCTGGTTAGTATTAGTTTAGGTTTGAATGGATTAGTATTGGGAAGCAACTGTACAGTACTTGGCGAGTATCCGCTTAGCTTGTTTGATTAGTATTGTAGCATTGCCAGGGCGAATCATGAATTTTCACCGGCCACGCTGGCTGTCCAACGAAAAACAATGTCAGCAGATCCTACATATTGTCCCGGAAAGAATGCTCTTTCTTTGCATTGATTGTGAATCCCCCCAAAGTTTGACAAGTTGACCCGCTTTCACATTTCTTCTGACTGTCAATGGAACTGACCTGACTGAGCCCCAACCATGATGAAGAAATCTACCAACCAGAAGCCACAACGTTTGCAATTCAACAGAGGGGCAAAACACAAATAGATTTTGTGCGTTGGCAACGCACTCTTGAGAGCTCACCCGCTTAGCACACTGTTGCATTGACGTAGCAGCGAACAGGAGCCTAAGAAACATAAGACACACCCCTCGACCCGGCCTGGGTTTCTTGGGCATCCTGAACCATGTCTGGCAGTTTGGAAGCTCCTCAAAAAATAGGTTTCGCCTGATTCCTTGATGGCTTTTGGGCTTCGCGCTGATCAGCATTCTCACCGGTCCGAAAAAAAGGGTGCTAATCTTGGCAACCTCCCTCAAAAACCAAGCAAAGGCCGCAAGAAGCATCCAAGAGCTCCCGTGGACCCCTCGCTAAGAACCAAAAAACACCACATTCTATTGGATCCGCTCCAGCCCCTGGCGAACCCAGGCCTCGCCAGCAAGGGTAGGCTGGGGCAGGTTCACTGCCAAGGTCTCGTTGGTGGCGAGGAGCCAATCCTTGAGCCCTGGCTGCTGCTCACATGGATCTGGAATACTCAACCAACATGAAGTTTTCTGGCCTTGAACTGGCCTGGAATATAGTGGAATAACAGGCAGCACCCCAATACAGAACCGCAATTGGAAGTTTTTCTCGAGGCTGACGCATCTGCACCCAAGGCATCAAACATGTCACTTGCAAAATGCAAGGTTGAGGCAGCGAGCATGATATATATACATCGTGTTCAAAGCTTGACTAAGGACACTGAAAAGGAGCGTTCGCGGGTGAGCTTGTTTTACCCGGTCGTTTTGAACGCGGGTCTCAATCTGGTATTGAATCGGCCGTGGTTTTGGACATCGGGGAGCTACCCTTGTCCAATCATTAAAAAGGGGCAGTGCTGGGGCAGAGACAGGGTTCTAAGACTGGAGAAGGAAGGGACCGCATTGACTTGATCAGAAGCCCTTTCGGCAATGGGTCCTACTGCTGCTTTGGTAACATCTTCCGTTCTTTTCATAGTGTGCCCAGCAAATGGGTCTGATTAGCTTGCTTTTTCACAAGCGGCGGTGAATAGTTCCGCGTTGGGAAATCCAATCAAGCTAGAAAAATCCAGCCCTTGGATACAAACAAACGAATAAACTCGCTCAAGTTGCATCCTGCAAACCAGGAGCACATTGCGGGGAAGGTTGTGCTTGTGGAAGGGTTCCCAGGTTTTCTAGGGTCCATGCTGCAACGGCTTCAATTTGGGGGCGAGTCTTGGGCGAAGGAATGGCATCTAAACAGGGGCCGAAGCACGGGAGAAGGGGGTGTCAAGGGTTGTTCAAGCCAGGCAATGGTAGTTTGGCTCAAACAACCCTCATTCCAAATGCATTTTGTGCTGGGGTCAGCGCATTGGTGGTGCCCAGCTCTGCTGGTTGGCAACTAGAACTGGAATTCTTTCTTATTAGCCCCGTTTAGCCCCAATTAGCCCCGATCGGACATTCCTAGCCCCAACTAGTCTCTATCCCCCCTCAAAGGGTTGAGGACCAGCCCCTCGAAACCCAAGAAACCAACAAACCGAAACCCACAAGAAACCAACAAACCAGGCCTCGACATACGCATCGCCGAAACTCTCCCAGCCAACACGACAGCCCCTGTCATCCGCATTCCCACGTAGCATAGCCAACATCGGCAACATCAGCAGCATCACGAGCATTCCCACCGCACAGCATGGCCCGCATCAGCATCCCCAGGACCAAAACACATACGCGAAAAATACATGTCTGACGCAATTGTTTGTCCCAAAACCTCCTGGGGGCTGTCCCCCCCCCTCACCCCCCAAAAAAAAACTACTGTCTCACATCAACTCTCTGGCCACTGAAAGTTGCTTTCAGTCATCAGCCCTATGGGGCACAACAGCGTACCTTCCTTTTGGAAACTGCACAGAACACAGCCATCCAATTTGGCCCTTGTATGTTTAACATTCCGACTTCACAAGCACTACCACCCTGAAGTTGCTTTGCTGCAAGAATGAAACATGACATGCCCAGGCAGAGTCAATCGGCGATGCACCGGCAATGCTGATTGCGCCATCCACGCTTGTCTGAACATCCCTTGCGAATCTTCGGTTTGATGCGTACACAGCTTAGCTGAATGCATGCGTTATGTCCCGTCATGTCCCGTCCAAATCTATTCTGTCTGCAGGACCTCTCATGCCAAGGTAGCTTACGCGATTGCCTACGCCACTGCAACGCCTGACGCCTCACGCCCCGGCCCCCACCCCCTTCAATCGCGAAGCAAGCTGGTTTTGAACTCTAGTCACCCTGCGGGAAACGACTACCAAACCTGCTTCAGGTAATGCATTTGACACTGCACCTGGGGCTGAAGTAGCCTATGTGTTTGCAATTGAAACTCAACTTGGAGAATTGCTTGGCCATGGCCCATGCTGAGACTCTTTTTTTTGTTCGACTAAGCATTGCTCAATGGACTTGGACGGACAACTCCAATTTTCGAACCATGGATCGCACACGGGGACTGATTTTGTTTTGCGTGGAGGGTGGGTGTAGGGCGTGTTTAGGGTAAGGCTAGCGTTGGTTTAGGGCCGGTTGAGGGCAGGAGCAAACGGAAGAGAAGTGATTTACAGCTGGTGCTGGCCAGTTTTGTTCTTTGATATTTATGTGCGTTGCGGACCCCCAAGCCAACCCTCAACCAACTAGACATCAATGCTAAACACACCCCACAAACCACTCTAAACCACCGCTGGGGCGTTCAGTTCTCCGGCCCCCGATTTCAAGCCTTGAGGTGTTGGGCCAATCTGCTCCCAGCCTGAGGGCATCTGCAAAGGCACCAGGTCTTTGTGCTGCAGGCTTGTAAGGAGCACCTCATACACCTCGTCGTTGTACTTGACTTGGGCATCTCAGCGGGCGGTTTGCCACTGAACTAGGCAATTGAGTACGTACCTCAAGTTTGCCCGGCCTTGGTGCTCTCTTTGCCACAAAGCAACAATCGCCCTGGTTTCGGCTGCCCCGGGCGGCAGAAAAACCTTGCATGGTGCCACGTGCCTGTCGCCATGGTTATGGTTCTGTGCGTCTTGCTCTAGTTGCTTTCCTCGTTGGAGTCTTTAGCATCAGCTTGCCCGGGACATGCCCGGGACTGGTTCAGTCAGGGCGCGGCCTGCCCTGATCTTGGGGCGCCACATGCCATTGCCTGGACAAATGGGCGTGACCTCGAGAACCCCAATGCCCATAACAGATGTCCTTTGTTGAACTGGGGCTGAACTTTCTTGAATCCCATAGGCCCCTCAAAACTAGAGGTTCAAACTACAAATCCGCATGCCTAACATCCAAACCACCCCTTGATCTGAAGGGTAACAATATTGACAGAGGATGAATAAGTACCACTTATTACTGAGGCACATTTAAACAACTCCAAATTCCGACGCCCTCCGGAAACGTGTAGTTTGGTTTCCATGTAAACCGCTCCAAAAGGGTAATCTCAACCAAAAAAACACCTCGACTCGTCTGATTTCCCGGAACGACTTTGTCCAGGACACTTCCTTGCTGCGGGGCCCTTTGGAAAAATTGCCCTGGCAGTGCCCCCTGTGCTTGCGCCCACTCAAGCCCAACCGGTTGCCCAGTGACCCTGGCAACGGAAGGGAATTCCGTTGGGGTTTGGCAACCAGGGAGCTGGCAAATCAGTCGCGTGCGCCGAAGGCCTTCCAGGTAGGTCACCTTCACCAAAGAGCCCTTGGGGATCTGCGGGTGGCTGGCCAAGTTGAAGACCAGAATGTCACCCACCTGTGCTCCGTAAGGGGAATTGAACTGAGCAACAAATCCCCCATTTGCTTGTGCAAGTCCCTTGGAAAGGGTCATCGTATCTCCAGTGGTGATGGATACCCTGTAACACCAAGAGGGTCTAAGAGAGAATCCAAGGAATGACTCCTGCCACATGGCTTAAGTTTGGCGCCTGCGGAGCCAAAGGCCGGCAGCCGCCCCAGTAACGCAGGGCCGCCGGCATGCTGCTGCCCAACCGCGTTGCCGAAAAAGTCTTGAGGATCTTCAAGGGTTCAGAGCTGTAAGCCGGCTCCCTCAGATGGTCGCAGCCCAAAGAGCGTACATGGAACACCGGGCTTCTGCTTTCTGGCTTTCCCTTGAACCATAGGGATTTGCCTGGATGATCCTGTTGCCAAAAGGACCTCTGCAATGCATCAGACATTGGAAACCACAAGCTCAAAAGGTCGCTTTGGGCAGGTAAGGTCAAAAGGATAGTTCAAGCCACCTCGGGTTTTCCTTCAGACAACAGCCCCGAATGCTCCGAATCAAACTGGAAGTGACATATCCATTTGCAAACTGACCCTAGGGACATATGTTGCAAAATTGTTTTGCTTGTGAGAACCAGGCAGCTCTCCGACGGGGAGCGCAATGAAGTTGATTCAAACTAGAAGACTGGCAGAAACCAAGAGGACGTGGTGCGTGTTCTCTTGTTTTTCGAAACTACCGGATTTTTTTAACGAAGGCCTTGGGACCATTGGCTTTCCAACTGCCGGTTCAAACATGTTCGCACTGGCGCCCAAGTATTGACCGGAATAGATCCAGGGACCAAATAAAGATCCTCTACTACTACAAGGTATCGGTTCCCTTCGGGGGTAAGATTCCCCAGGCAGTGGGCCTCAATTGTGGTAGCGGAGCAGGTTTTCTGAAAAGATCCAAACAAGATGTCATTCGATGGAGGAGGGGAAAACTGAAGAGACGCTAAACTTCTCGATGACCGCCAAGCAGCCGCCATCGTACGACGGAAAAGTGAGCTGGTTTAGATATGAAGAACTCGCAGATGATTGAATGACCTACCACCATCGAAGCGTCCAAGAGAGGACCACTCGGAGACGCTGACATGTACAAGGCAGTCCTCCAGAATGACCTTTTGCAAGATCTTGAAGAAGGAGTCAACTATTTCAAGAACACGCTGAAGAAGTTCTTCCTGAAGGGCTCGACGAACGTGTACTTTTACAGACTTCTCAGTTTCTTCAATCACAGAAGGCAGAACACCGAGTTCCTCCTGCTCACATCAAAATTTGAAATTCTCTTGGTGAGATGGAAGGCAGCCTTGATGCCTGTTCACACTGCACAGTCACCAGAGTTCATAGCATCAGTACAAGATGCCAATGCAAGAAGAATGGCGGCGCAGCAAGCAGCCGGTGTCAGAGCCGCGCCTCCAGATCTGCTGTCCACAATCAAGAAGTACTCAGGCAGTACACCTCAACGGCATGCAGACAAGACACAAGGACGCATTTCCCCTCAGCGACAATCTCATTGCGCAATTTTTCATCATCCAGAGTGAGTTGTCAGATCAGCAGAGAGAAAGACTGATCAGTGCAATGTCTTTGAGAAACATCTCGCTCGAGAATTACACCTGCGAGATGCTGAAGACACAGTATCATGATCTCTTCATTGCGACCAGAACATCCATCCAAGATCCATCCATCCGACCTCTTGGAGGAAATCGGAGTAATACCTTCTACATCGTAGAACAAAGGGAGTATGAAGGTCAAGAAGGTTTCTGGGTGGAAGACGAAGATGGAGTAGAAGGATTCATGGCGAACAATGATGAAGAGACTTTAGGTTTTGAAGGAGAAGATGTGTTCATTGCAAGGAAGGTGTCTGGGTTCAATTTCAGATGCAAGAAGAGAAAAGGAAAATAAGGCGAGTCACCAACGAGGTGGCTTCAAACCCTTTCGAAAAAGTGGCTCCGGCGGGAAGGCGAATATGGCCAACGAAAATCAGGATCCCTACGACCAGGCAGATTGGGGGAAAGGCAAAGGAAAGAAAGGGAAGAAAGAAAATCGAAATTCCAGTATCCCTATGATGGAAACAAAGGTTATCCATCCTATGACAGTGGCAAAGGAAAAGGCGGACATGACAAAGGAAAATCCAAAACGTTCACAGCCACAGCAGAGAATTTGGAGGAGCAGCCCGCTAATCAGCAGATTGCACCATCCACAGAGCCTACACATGCCGGTTGGACAGACCAAGACGGAATCCATCATGGAATTGGAGTGAATCAGGCTGGTACTCATCTCATAAGAAATCCAGCACAGGAAGCACTAATGGCATTCCATGACGCATTTCAGCAGCATGGAAAAGAAGCCATCCACGAGAAGCTGGCCCAAGACGATGTAGTTTCAGAACACAATTTGTCCGTCACAATAAAGCCTTTTGGCGACAAAGCTGATGGCGCCCGTCATCAACCCTCAGCACAATCCGACCTCTGCGATCCTGGACAACGGATGTACCAGATCCATGGGCAGCTGGCATGCAATCCAGCGTTTACCTCAGGCCATCGAACCCATGAAAGACCTCATCTCTTACCAGCACATTCCGGCCGAGACTAAGTTCATATTTGCCAATGGAGAGACAGCTAAGGCGAATTGGACCTTGCATCTCAAATATCACACCTCCTCCAGCCAGTACCAACATCGACATCCTTGAACAAGGCACTGCACCAATCCTCCTCAGCATCAGCCAGATGTGGAACCTCTACATGACCACTGAGCCAATGCGAAGATCACATGCAAGGGGTTTGGCATGAATCGTCAAGCAGTTCCGGATATATTCGGTACAGGACATGCGCTGGTCGATCTTGCTGGAGTGGCAAGAGTGAACCCACATGGAGAGATTGGCTGGAAAGGCCTACCAAATTATGTCTACGATGATGACAACAGCATCAAGCTTCCCTCCGGGGACTACTCCAAGAGCGAAACTGTTTGCGCATCCAAATCATCCGAGAGTCTCTGAAGCAGGATCATTGGATACCCGACAAGAAGAACAAGCAGCTCATCCGTGCGCACATCACGCCTCGGAAGGCGCTGTTCACACCAACTGGAGCGAAGGAATGTCCAATCAATCCTGACAACATCAGCCGAGAACGTACAACAGAGATCATTGATGCATCCAAGGGCGGAGATCCAGACATGTTAGAAAACAATTGGAGACTTACATCCCAGGCGAACAAATCAATGATCAACCTGTGGATAGGTAAGACCATTCTCACCTTCGCAGACAACCCGCTAAAAGATAAATAATCAGGTTCAGGATCTGCAGCAGAAAGGATCATCGACAAGAAAGGCCGGTTGACCATTGATCCTACTGCACCATCCGCAGACGAACCAACATCGTTACCGCTTGCATTAGGCAGAATCCACCAACGATTGTCAAAGCCCGAAGAGTTGAAGAAGCTCCACCTTCAGCATCATCACAAGACTACCGACCAATTTCGATTCAGAACCCGCGCTCTTCACTTGTCGCAATCTACCTTAACTTATTTGACAAATCCGAAGTGAGTGCGAAGTTTGCCGGACTTCAAGCGGACACATTTGGAGACATGACATTCCTTGATCATTGCTAGGTTCCTCTCGGAACTGGAGAACATATCATTGTTTTTGTCATCCTGGATGGAGCAACGACACTGCTCACTGCGGAGGCAGTGACAACCACGCAGGAATTGGAGAACATCACTGTCCTCACGAACTATTTTGACCAGTACCCCTTGGAGCCCAAATCAGTTGTTGGAGGTCAAGCCTTCATGACGGAAACATGGTTTCTATCAATCCCTCAACATCACACCAATATCGTTGGGACCGAATACACCATGGCCGAATCGAGCTGAAGAAGCAGTTCGGCTCCTGAAGGCACAGTTGAAAATCATGCTCAACTCCATCAATGCAGGCACAGCACCTGCAACACTGAAGAAGATGACATACCGATAACTTGTGAAGGCAGCTGCAACTGTCAGAAATCAGACCGTCACCTACGGGGGTGTACCACTCAACAGATTGACCTCCTCAGGAAAGAAATGGAAGCCATTGACACAGGGAGTTCAACATGACTAGCAGCAGCCACGCTGTTAAGATCCAAGACCTTCCCTTCAATAAGAATGTTCAACCACTGGTCATCCAAGATTCGCTAGGTCCAAAAGTTTCAGAAGATCATGAATGAAGCAGTACCCTCCGGGGACTGAAATCAACATTTTCAACAGGATCCAAACGACTGGCGACATCAGAGAATGTGGAATGGTTGCAAGAAGTTAAGACAACTTTGCATCTCATCCACTCAGTATGATGCATGCACGGCATATGTCCACACAATTGGCATCAATATGCCTATCACATCACCTCCACACAATTCATGCATAGCGTTGTGGCAACCCGATCAGCTGCACAGAATTTTGGTACTTGCCTGCAGCAAAATGCAAGTGGGAAGGTTACAATCCGAAGTCGTGGCACGCAGTCATGCTCGCCTCCGTTCATCACTCCTTTCGGATGCACCGGCTATCAAGCCGATGCTGATTGCGGTGGATCCCTCACATCCGCCACATGAACCTCATCAGCCTGACGACCAGCAGCCACCTGATCAACCGGATCATCCTTTGCCAGATCCAAGCCCTCCGACTTCACCGGACGAACACATGTTGGATCCACCGCAGGATCCTCCACATCAGCCTGATCAGAATGATCGACCCGATCGTCCCATGCCACCAGACAGTCCAGTAGATCCACCGCTGCCGCCTCACGACAAGCCTCGCGGGGATCCCGCGGGCAAACGGCAAAAACAGTCCATTTCGTCCTCAAGTGGACTCAATCGACTGGGGGGTGATGTCTCTTTGCCGCCTCAGCTGCAGCCATCTCAACCGATTATTCCGACTGCCCTGGCACCTTCACCTCCAGCAATCCTGACGAACCCTGAAGCAGAAGATATTGATGAAGAGCTTGAACTGCCTCACCTTGAGCAAGAGGAAACAACTCACCCAGTGCAGAGCAGTCTACCAAAGAAGCAGAAAACTGGGAAGAAGGGACCCTACTGCGGGGTGTCACGGTGAAAGCATGTGCGCACATATGATCAGCCAAGCTGAGGCCCTGGCGCAGCATGAGGACTGCCTGGCAGGCGTGGACCGGACAAATTGCGCAAGCCACAACCGACCAGCAGGCCAAAGCCGGGCATTGCGCTTTTTCCCTCCCCTGCCACTTCTGCGACCGCTAGAGACCACTGCCCTACTGGAGCCACAAGACACCACTGGAGCCACTCGAGCCAATACACTCCACTGGAGTGCAGCGCGGCCTGCCACATCTGTGAAGTGAGCTTAGCTGTCTCACTTCATGCGCAGGCCTGCTGTGGTGCCTCACAGCAGTGTGCAATGGATGTCATGTATGATGTAATGTATGACATGCGTCTAATGCAAGCCAGAAAACTGCTGACAAGTTGAGCACCATGCAGCCAATTTGCCGCATTCCGACAGCGAGGAAGAGCTCATTCCTCATGTTCCAACTTCATCCGCTGGGAGTTCACAGAGAACCTTACAATATACTGACCAAGAAGATGGCGCATCCGAAGGCTCTCAGAGGACAAGGCCATACGATGATCAAGAAGCCGATCTTGTTCTCGATGAAGCACATTTGGTCTTTCATGACAGCCGAGCAGAAGATGTGCTAATACAGGATCCTGGGACCTTCAAACCGTCCTATAGATGTGGCTTCTCTCATCAGAAATACACAGACAAGAATCATGTTGATGGATTGTGCAAGAACATGACTGACGATGACCGAGCACTATTAGTCTTGTACTCATCCAAGCAAGAATCCTTGGAGGCTTCATCCACATCCGCACTCATTGGAAAGCGGAAGGAAGCAACAGCCACTGAGACAAGAGCTTATCAGAAGCAGTTCCTCGAAGCTAAGCATCTCGAGTGCAAATCTTGGCTTGACAATGAAGTGTTCGACCTAGGTGGTACACGCAAGATTCAGGTCAGAAACTGGGTCACCGGTTGCTGGGTTCTTACCCTAAAGCGAGACAAGGATGGAAACTTTCTAAAGACCATGGCTTTTTGTGTCCTCCGGGGTTTTCAGGATAAGCAGAAGAATGTTCAGCAGACAAACAGTCCTGCTGCATCCAGGAGTGGTTTCCGCCTTGCTATACAAGCAGCCGCAAACAAGGGCTGGAACATGACATCATTTGCCAAATCCCTCCTGAAATGGGATATCCCCCACACATTGGCGCTCGCATGAAGAAGCCTGCCTACGGGCTGAACGATGCACCACGCAGATGGTGGAACATCCTAGATTCGGCACTCTGTTCATACGGGTTTGTGCCAACACGAGCAGATCGTTGTACATATAATATGTTTACTACCGTAAACAGCTTCCGAAATCCACACCGGTCAGCGAAAAGAAATCGTCCAACGCATTCGATTTAGAAGGTGCAGTAGATTACCTTTTGGATCCTGTTTCCCGTAACAACGCCAAGAATCGACAAGTTCATGGAGCTCTATCCCTTCATGTTGATGATCTTCTTATGACCGGTGATGATGTGTTTGAGAAGGAGATCATGGGACGACTTCGTAAAAAAATCCAAGCTGGTTCCGAAGATAAGAATGATTGCCTTTTCGTGGGACAACGCGGCCAATGGAAGCATGACGACAAGCACGGTTGGTACATCAATGTTCACCAGAACGTTGCCATTGACGAACTTCAGGAGACTACATTCGACAAGAACTTGACACCCCACTCACGCCACAGACGCACACTGCGTACAGAAGTGTTCTAGGATGTTCTAGGTCAGATCACCTGGTTACAATTGCGGACACAATTCCACATTGGTTACCAATTCCCCAGGTGCGCGTCCAAGGCAGCATCACCGACCATTGAGGACGTTCGCGCCATCAATAAACAGTCAGAGCCATCAAGAGCATCCCTCTTAGCATGAGATTCTGGCCCCTTCATTGGAAGACGCGTGCAGTTGGTTATCCAGATGCATCCTATCGCAACAATGAAGATAAGTCATCCCAACGTGCACATGTTATCTTTGTAGCAGAGGAACGAGATCTCCGACGAGGTACATCGATCTTGAGAGGTTCACTGGTTGATTACAAGTCGCATATGATCACCGCTACAGCCATGTCCACAACTGTTGCAGAATTGCACGGACTCATGCGTTGTTACGGTTCAGCTGTGTTTCTTCGCGGTCTCTGGTCAGACATTACAGGCGAAATCGCCGATGTTCACATTCGGACTGATGCAAACAGTTTGGCTACGACAGCATCAACGACCCATCAACCAGAACAGAAGGAAACCATGCACTTGATCCAAATGCTGCGCAAGGAAAGCAATAGCGGACAGATGCACGATCTTGCACATGTACGAAGCGAAGATCGCCTAGCCGATTCGCTGACGAAACACTCAGCAAAGCCAGATGAGCTCGTTAAGGCCGTCCTCACGGGCAACCTGTTGAATGTCGTACCATGCACATCCGCCATTTCGTACCAGTTGCAGAACAAGGCATTCTTGGTTGAGTGGCTCGCACGCAACACAAAGCACGGACCTGACATCTTTGCTTTCGCAGGAGTCGGCATAGCAGACTCCATGTTTGCGTATTGGAGAACCTGGGCATGACCGACGTGTCCACAGAATTTGATGCATGATTTGTCCTTTTTGATTTCTCAATTCCTCAATGCTGTGTTGACCTTTTACATTTAGCCATTCTTGAAGCTCAAGAAATATGTGTCTGCATCCGCAGCCGATTTGGTTCTCAACATCCCGACCAATTCGATCTTGTATGTGCATGTCGATATGCCATTTCTCAGGAGTCTCAGCAATATCTTCGGACTGGCACCTCCGAAGTCACCGACACCGAAGCCGGCATCGAAGAGAAGGGCATCACCAGTGAGGATTCTCCTGTCCATGACGAACAAGAAGAACTCCACAACATCCCAACGGAGCAGATGAATGAGGAAGATCCAGCACCATCCAATCCTCAGGCAACCAAGGATGTCGACATGGACCAGGCCGATTATGATCGAGAATCCGATTCTACGGTGCCAGAATCCGACACAGAGTCCGGAGAATGCCATCAGCCCACACCAACGCTTCGATTGACACCGAAGATCTGACAACCGGGCACCATTGCCCAGCCAACAATGAAGGCTCCTCCTCCATCTATCGATCAATCCAAATGGACCACATCGAACAAGCCTCTAAAGGATGACCATTCCCCTCCTGAAGGAATCCGATCATCCTGATCCATTGTATTTGGAACAGTCGATTCCTGAGCTACGTGCAGGGCTACTACCAGGAATGCTCCACCATCCTCGGCTACGAACCAAACTTCAACTTCGTTCCTGAACATGAAAGAAAACAGGGAGACAAAGTTTTCTGGCTCGTGGCACGATTCGATGTGGGGTGGCATCCTACCTTCCAAGGACATGGGCAACACACGGAGCGTGCATACATGGACTACTACATCAAGAAGATCTATTTCTTGCCATACCATTGCCGATCCGGATGACCAATACCATTCCGATGGTATGCCACAACAAGCAGATCGACATGAGAAGGACCATCGTGAATGCAGAATCCATCTGCAGGTATTTCTCCTTTGATGAATCCAAGGCACAGCAGATTGTCCACTTCATCCTCTGGAGAGTAGAGAGATTGAGCCGATTGTTCTCCCCATGCCTGCGACATGATCCAAAGGAGAGAAGCACCAAGGAACTCAAAAGAGAAATCCGAGTTTATCCTGACGGATCCTGCGAGCTCTTCGAGGCACTGCGCGGCATCAGCCATGCAAGGAATATCCCGAATTGAAATCGCATTTGTATTTCCAGATTGCGACGGAACATATCAGGAACGAGAAAGGGAAGGCGCCATTGTTCCCAAGAACACGTGGATCGACAACACCTCACATCCCAGGCAGCATACGACGCTCTCCGACCTGATGGAACAGCATTGTGCAATGACAAGGAGATGGAACTGTATGTGAGATGCTGCAGTGGTCATTCACAGCCCGTTGAAATTAAATCCATTGGGCAACCACTATTCACTGAGCAGCAGGATTACCAGCAACAAGAACCGGACTACAATCTCCCATCATCAACACTCCACGAGCGTACCCATCCTTCAAGATCCAACAAGCAGCATGCGGATCACGGCACAGCGCAGCGTATGGAATGAGACGACCGGCACCTGAAGCCCTGGAACAGGAGAGAAAGATCAAGCCATTCGACAAGAAGCCAATCACCTTGATGTTCCATGCAACCTACAGAGACCAGATATATACAACATCCTGGAACAAGGAATCAAGCCGGGGAAAAGCTCGCCCCACGAGGGAGAATCCATGTCCATCTTGCAAGCATTGACGACGTGATCCTCGACGATGAGCCATCCAAGGCAGCATGGACGCATGTGCCTGGAGGACGAGATGCCCTATTGATCCTTGTCTTCCTCAAGAACAACCACCAAGGCATCAGGCTGACCGAAGTACGCACTGCATTATCCGAAGATACTATCGCACAAAACACATGGCGCATACAATTTCGAATGACCGGAAATGCAGACCAATTACTGGATCATGAAGAAGAACCTGGACAAAGAAGATCTGGAACAGTATGTGACTAAGATCCAAGAGTTCGCGCAGGATTTCTTCAGACATGTCAATGCTAGCAGCTAGCAAATCAGACAAGGACCAATCTCAGAAGAATGCATCCACCGAGACCAAGAAAAGACGGCATTCCACTGACAGGGACGATGATGATGAATTAAGAATGGAACCCGCCAGGGAAAGAGTCGTCAAGCACAGGGTCACGATGGAGCACCTCAATCCTGACAAGCTCGCCGAGTTCAACGAGGAATTCCAGCAGGTCCACCTCAACCGAGACATGAGCAAAACTGAAGCGGGAGAAGAACTCAAGATCACCAAAACAAGCTTCAAGGAATTCATGCAAAGGTATGAACAGGATCCTCAAAATGCTCACAAACAAGGACCTCAACCAGTGTGAGATTGAGAGGAAGTGCTCTATTTTCGCCACCGCAGCAACAAGCCATCCATGGAAGAGCACAGAGCTGCAAAACCAGCATCCGGATATCCGATTCGACTGCCACTTGGACTGAAATCTCTCAGAACACAAGATGATCCCGATGTGGTCAAGGCATACACGGATATCCTCTGAAGGGTGAGTGATGGACAAGTTCCAGCCACGAGACTGCTACTCCTCCATGACCATCAACATACTGGGAACCTCACGAGGAATCCGAAGTTGGACGGCAGAGAGTTGAAAGGCATGCCCATGCGAGACAGACAGACCGATCACACAAATGTTGCTGCGCAAAAGTGCTCACATCAAGGGCCTCAGCGAAGCGGACGCACTTCTCGATCCCCAAGACAAAAAATGCAAAGAACTCATCCGTTTGTTTATCCTCACAGAATACAAGGGCATCGTGATCAAATCCTGGTCTGCAAGACCCATCGCATGTTTTGTCCGTGGCAATGAGCACGCCAGAGTCGAACTCTTGGCAAGATACATCTCGACAAGATCCCAAGACTGGGGAACTACATTCGGAATGCTGAGATGTTTCTTCGGCACCGAGATCGGTTGTATAGATCTCGAGTATGACACGCCAACCTTCGACTGCCTGGCAACGACCGGATCCCGAATGACAAAGGAGAAGCTCAAGGACTATGTCGGCCAGAGATTGCCACCACGCAATGCCATCCAGACATATGGGCGCAACAAGGAAATTGTGGTGATCCAGATCGACCAAAGTTACGATAGTCGACACATTCTTCGAATATGCTACAGCTGGAGTTTTCCATATCCATCCGAATATCACTCATGGAGCAGCAAGAGCGGATTTTCAGAATGGAATCATGCCACTTGTTACGACTTACCAATGCGATGAAACCACTGACGATGCCAACAAATCCGCCAACACTTACAGTAGATCGCAATGGGTCGGGTCTATCATCCGGAATATGCATTGGTCAACCACATCATGCAGACATATCACGACACGTGGAACACTGCAAGGGGGATGCCTATTGAAGAAAGAATGGATTTTGCCATGGCTACCTGCACTATGAAGGCAATTGTCCGTCACCATTTCTATATGAAGACTGGTTCTGGATGCGATCGAATATCGGATTGCATGATGACATTTGCATTTGGATGGGGGAAGACCGACATCCAAAATCGTTTCCGAAGATCCGAGATTGAGTCCATGACCGATGAGGAGAAGAAGACTATGCAGGACAAGACCTCGCTAATCATTTCCGATTACCAGGTAACATCAACCAAGCGTTTCAAGCACATCACCAACGAGATGTTCCTGAATGGCCCATGTGACGCAGATTCACACAGCCCGAGACACTCAGAGAGCCAAGGAGTACAATCAGAAAAAGAAGGAGAACACTTGGGGAAGTTCTTGGCTATATAACAAGGCTTACGGCTACGATCAACCTGGATGGAAAGGCTATAGTTCTTCGACTTGGTATGACTACGACTACGACAGCCAATCTGAAACCAGCAGCCATCCGTGGAAGCAATGAGATGCTTTCAGAAGCTCGAAAGAGAGAACGACCGAGAACAGCACCACGAATGCCGACCAATTGATCCTCACCATCAACAAGACTATTCTGTGAGAGATCAATAGTTTCACACCGATCCTGCATTTGTAGCATTGTGCATCATCTTTTGATACAATTAGGTATCCGCAATGAGTACAGAGTTTCTTCTCCATTTGCCAAAGACATTTCATCCGCGCCAAAAAGGGATGCATGAATACAGAACTTTAATTCTGGCAAGATATATCTCGTATCTGTCACTGACACATTCATGGCTACGGGACACATGCTTGAATGGCTACGGTCAAAGGCCAAAAAGCCAATAGGAATTCAGTGCTGGAGATCAAAAAGAATTTGTGTCTGTTTTGTGATTAATTTTTTTCGGACCCATTGATCTCCATGCAACACCATTTTGGCTCAATGCCTTTCATGTCACACATCAGATGTACATAGTTCACTGAGCCATTGCGTCCGTGATACAAAGGTGCTACAGCGGACCACTTTCAGGGTAAATCACAACACGCAGTCAACCAGAACGAATCCAGGATCAGTCCATCAGTATTGACACTTGGACTCTCCGGAATAGATCCAGGGCAGGGATAAGATACCCCAGGCAGTGGGCTTCAGGGGGGTGGGGGGCTTGGGGGATGAACATTCAGATATGTACAAGAAGACGCTGACTACACCTAGGATCATTGTGAAAACTTCCGGTGGCCCAAAGCGAGAAGAAATGGAAACGCCACCTGAGATGCAGAAGTGGTTATTCATCAACAGGTGTCATTAGGATGACATCATTGCACCGTTTGGGTACATCGCTGCCTCGGCTCACAAGAAGTGGCTGGTGCCAGTCTGCATCTCCAGTCCCACGCAGAAGCTGCTCAATGGTCAGTAACTTGTATCTGTCGATTGAGCTCACCTTGTAGTCAGGAAATATGTTTCCCAGTCGTTGGTCTTCGTCTGGTTCAAAGTTGTCTGTTATGCTGTTATGCTGCGTTGTCGGCGATCTCGCACGCAGTTGGTCTTGGCGCAATGAAAGACATGGGTTACCAGGCAATCCAGGACGCAATGAAGGCCATCATGCCGTATTTTGAATGAAGATTACAATGTGGATCTCCTTGAGGCCGAAACTTCAGAGCTGACACGAAGATGGTTCAATGGTTCCTTCTCGGCCCCCTTAAGAGTTATAATCGTTTGGATAAGGCGCATGGATTCCTTCTGTTCGGGCTGATGGCTTGTTGATGCAATGGTCACTAATTTGTTTGCATCAGTGCGAACATGGACATCTGCAAGTTCGCCAGATATGTCTGACCAGAGTCCTCGAACGAAGAGACACGTGCCGAAGCATCGCATCAGTCCGCGCAACCCGGCCACAGTGGTGGACATGGTACGCAGTGATCTTATGAGTTTCATAATGAACGAGGGATCCTTTGGAATTCGGCGAATCTTTGTGAAGATTCCGATCTTGCGCAAGGAAACCACATGTGCGCGTTGCGATGATTTGTCATCGTTGTTCCTATAAGACGCATCGGGGTATCCGACTAATCTTACCCTGAAGAGGCCAGAATCTCACACTAAGAGGTATACTCTTAATTGTTTCTGACAATTTTTGCTCTCGCATCACCAATAGTGGGAAATGAGGCCTTTGATGCACATCTTGAAAATTGATACCCATATGAGGTTGGGTTCTGGACTGAAGCCAATTAATCTGTCCAAGTACACTTCGGTATGCTGTGTGCATAGCTGAATTCAGCTGCACATCGTCCTTCAGGCGTTTCTCGCAGTCAATCTCCTGGAGTTCATCTATGGCTACATTCTGGCGAAAATTCATGTAATCTCCGCGCTGTGGATCATGTTTCCACAGGAATTGCTGTCCAACGAAGACACAGTCGTTCTTATCCTCAGAGCCAACTTGGAAATTCTTGCGGATCTTAGCCATGATCCTTTATTCGATGGTATTGTCACCAGCCATGAGAAGATCGTCTACATGTAGGGACATGAAACTGTGGACCTGCCTGCCTTAAAAGCATTATTGCCAGCAACGCGACACAGTCGACAATACCGACCCAGATGAAGACCAACCACTGGGAAACAAATTTCATGACTACAGGGCGAGCTCAGGCGAAAGATACAAGCTACTGACCAATGAGCAGCTTCTGCTTGGAACTGGAGATGCAGACTGGCACCATCAATTTACAACGTCATCCGGATCACAAGTTCTGATGGAGACCACCTCCGGATCCAAATGACCTTTCTATTTCTTTTCGCTCCGGGCCACCGGAATTTCTCACAATGATCCTAGGTGTAGTAAGTGTCTTCTTAACTTTGCCGTGTACACATCAGAAAATTCTTCTCACCCAGATCACGTACCCGGTCTGTGCCCGTTAAAAAATCGTGTGTCTCTGTGCTCGTGAACGTTTCGGAACCAGAACAGTCTGTAAGGGCTACGGTACAAATATTCCGCTATGAACCCAGTCTCGATGGCAGTATTCTTTTGAATCTGAGATACCATGAGTAGAAAGAAATGTGTGTCTGTTTTGTTTCTCGCTTTCTGTGCTTGATTCACAGTATCCACTCATGCAGCAAT
>CAUJNA010001114.1:902500-1050000 GCA_963377175.1 Effrenium voratum
GCACTGATAGCAGTTGATTGTGCCCTCAGGGATCATGACCTTGCAGCGGGAACACTCGACATCAGGGATGCGCATGACCTCTGCAAAGCGCCAGTTTGTTGTCTGCTTCTTGTTGGGGTCAAGGTCCTGCCAAAGTCCGCGCCGGCCACGGGTCTCCCCGGGCTGCTGCTGTACCGCACGAGCCCAGTTCCTATAAAGACCGTACCGAGCAGTCTCAAACTCGAGAGCGACCTGTTCCTCTTTGGAGAGGTTTTCGTCATAGACGTCCCTCACCTTGGTCACGTTCCCGATTCGATGAGGCCTTGTCATATCGCGGCAAGCGGTCGGGGCCCATTGCTTGTAGTAGAGTTTGCATTCACGATCAACATTCGCCATGAACGACTCAAGCACCGGGGTCCCTTGCACTCCTCGCTGAACTTCATCACGGAACGTCTTGATGCTGTCTTGGTACTTTCTCCTCAAGCTGACGTACATGCGATTGGACCAGATGTACCTCGTGTACTCAGCATCATAGGCATAAATGAGCACCTTATTCGTGATCCAATCCTCGGTCACAAGGGCTTCCCCGTCTCCGGGTGCGTAAAGCCGACAGCCCAATTGGATCAGCATCTCGACATCGACGGCGATGTTGATGGGCCGCAGCTCTCGCACCCCCCGCCTTCCGGCCATGCCTGTCCCAAGGAGGCACTACCGTTAGGTAGGCGTGACCACGTGAGGATTGCTTGTCGCCCATTCCACCGGGGAAAATGCCCATGTAAATGATGTCAAAGAAATTCTGCATGCTGCACGTGTGGTAGGCGATTTTACGCAGCGCCTTTCAGCTTGCGTCCGAGAAATCTTTGCAGAAGCCCGGTCGCACACCCTCTTTGCGTGCTCAATGGAGTAGTTGACATCCATAGCAATGGGATCCCCAGGGATATTGTCATAGCCGCTGGCCTCCGTGACCCAGTCGTTATGACCCGTGAATGCTCGGATCCGCAAAGGCATGAAACTGAGCCCGTTCCATTGCTGCCCAGGCGGCGCGTACTCGACGAAGACCTCGAATCGAGTCGATGTGCTTGCTGCCTGCAACAGGGTATATTGGGAACAGTTCCAATCATACCGGCGTTGGATCCACTTGGTGACTGCAGCGTAGTCGAGAGAGTTATCCTTGAGATTTTTCAGGGATGGATCTTGTCGCATGTTCGTGAGCATGCCCACGCACCAAATACGAGATCTTTTTGCTCAAGAAAGTTCTCCGTCCCCAGTTCTGGATTTGGGGAATGTTGATTCCTGAGCATTTGATCCACTCTCTCTTCGGCTCAACAGCCTGGCCACGGGTCTCCCCGGGCTTTCCGGCAGCCTTGGGAGCCGCTTTCGCCTTGGGGATGATTTCCGGGCCGCGGATCTCTCCGGGCTGAGTCTTGCTACCAGCCGCGGACACCTTTGACTGATCACTGGAGGAAGCAGCCTGCTTCGGCATTACGTTCGCCTTCACCTTCGGAGTTGCAGCATCAAGGGAGGCCGTCATCTTGTTGTGGCTCTTTGGCTTGGAGGTGAGGATGAGCTTGATTTGTCCATCCTCCCCAACGTCATTTGGATACACTGCAGCAACCTCAACGGCCTGGCCTTTCGGCCGGCTTGCCTTTGGCTGATAGCCAGGGGGCAAGTCAAAGCTGATCACCTGGTCCTCCTCATCCGATGAAGACCAATCGATCACATCATTATGGCCGCTGATGGTCGCCGCGCGAATATCCGGGTGCATCATATGCAAGATCTTGGCTTCCTCTTTGACAGTGTCAAGGGGGAAGAGGGGGTTTGACTCCTTTTCGGCCTCCAGGAAAACCTCGCGCTTCGGTTCCTGCGCGGCGATTTCGTTGATCGCCTCCAACTCCCTTTCGCGGACCTCGTTGTCGAATGGGTCCTCGGGGTTCTTCGCAGTTGCCGGACCGCCAGTTTCCTGGGGTGAAGCGCCAACGATCGGGATGGACGTATCGATGTCAAGATACTCCCTCTCGAGGCGAAACCAGTTCATTGCACCCTCAAACCGAGTGATCTGACCGATGGAATAACCGAGCTTGGCAGCTGCTACAAAATAACTAATGTAGTGTTTCCTGTTCCGCTCATTGTCATCCGTGTGAATGCGGTCAGCTCGAGACGTGTTGGAGATAAGAGTCTGAGGATCTAGCACTGTGATGCCTGCGGATTGATGAAGGAGTCGAGAGCGCCCGTCCATCTGGACTTTGTACGACTCGCTCAGCCCGTAGGTCTCGAAGTCTCTCGGCACTATGAGGACGACCTGGATGACGTCTCTCCTGTATGCAATGTGACGAAGTCGATCACGAACTGTCATCACAGCCTTGGCATTCCTTTCGATGATGTCCATTGCCGCTTTCCGTTTCGCTTCGGAATCCGTGGCCCAGCCCGCTAGGGCGGCGGGGTTGTCGATGTAGCCATTGCGACCGACCACATCGTTCCCGGACCACGAAATGACAATGACATACGGTCTGGGCTCAGGCCTTTCGGCGAGCTTGATCATGGCTCGCTTGGCAGCGTCAAGCGACTCTGAGAGCCCTTTTCCCCACGTCATCTCAGACCACACGTCATGCTTGTGGCCGAAGAGAGTCCTCTTGTTCTCCTTAATGATGGTGCCAACATCTGTCTTTGTTCCATCTTTGACCAACGCATTGAAGGAATCACCGAAAAACAGATAGTTGACCGCGGGTTTCCCCGGGCAGAAAGGACATCGAAAGCCTCAACCGGAGCCTCTTTGAGAATACCCGCAGCACCTGTCAACGATGTAATGGCATTCTTGGCGAGAGCCAGAGCATCGGTTCGTTCACTCATCTTTGCAAGGTCGACGCCTGAGTTCACGTCTTTGACGATGAATGATTGAGTTGCCGCATCGCGGAACATGTCTGACCAAGCCTCTCGGTTGGCGACGCGCAGCTCATCGGGGATGATCTCGGGCTTCACCTTTCCATCGTACATGATGAAGTCCGAGCCATAGTCCACCCGAGCCAGCGGCACGTCCTTGTAGTACCTTGCGTCGAATGCAGATCGCACCGTCTTCAAGGCCTTCTCCACAGGCATTGGTCCAGCCATGGTCGCAACTAAAGCACCAGCGACTTTCTCTTGAACCGACACTGCATAAGCAAAAGCCTTGTGAATCAAGTCGGTCATGATGTACGTGTAGGATTCAGTATTCTTAAGATTCCGTCCCCTACCTTCAGCATGTTGGACAGTGCAAGAACACACCCTTCCATCAAAGTAATTGTGGAGGCAATGCATGTTGGTCTTAATAGTCCATGGTTTCTTCATTGGAATCCCATCACTAGTTTTGACACCAACAGCACAACCATCAAATTTAACAGAAGTCATGTTGTTTCGAATAACGAACTTGTCGACAGCTTTATCATCCCAATAAGTGCAACTCCTTGGCCATTCAAAAGCAATCAACGGTTTGGCAAACTCCATGGAATTCACGAGATCGACGAAGGCAAACCAAATTCTTTTGTAAATGGATCGATGTCGCTTCACCTTCTCTTTCGCCGTGTCATGATTCATGTTAATATGAGACCACGCAGTTCCGCCAGTGCAGGGGATACTTGCCCACAATAAAACGGGAATAGAGCCCTTGTTGCCATTGGAGCGGATGCGCTTCACCTCGTGAATGACACGTTTTCGAGTGGCATGAGAAAGAATATCATCGTCCTGTGTAATCCGAATCACGTGGCAGCCGACGGCGGGGCGACGCGAAGTATCACCAAGCTTGGACTCGTGTGAACAGCAAACTTCGACCAGAATACGATTAAGGGAACCCCCAATGTTCCTGGCCTCGGATTTCTCCAGGCGTGGCGACACTGCAGCCGGCATGCCTGAGACATCAATTTTGCTAGCAATATTCATGAGCTTGAGCCCTCCTTGCCATTTCTCAGCATTTGTGAAAGGCTTCGTGAGAATATCTGCAGCTTGAAGTTCCGTAGACACGTGTGTAAGCTTATAATGTTTCCGCCTGAATTGTTCCGCCAACCAAGCAAGATTAACACGTTGAGTCTTGTCAGTATGGCGAAAAGCCGGAGACCTACCACTTTCAAGAATGCGGATTGTAGCCTGGTTGTCTTCGAGGAAAACGCCTTCAAAAGAGCCGTTGTTGATAAGAGTCACACTTTCGTTGCCGATATTTTCATTTCCAACATAATCAAAGTCCGTGAGGTTGTCCCTGATCTCTTTGGCTTCGATTTCGAGATTTGCCTCGCCGGCCCCCCGCATGAAGAAGTACGTCTTGCCAGTCCACACGGAGTCGGTTTGGTAGTCTGCATCATTTGGGCAAATTCGGGACACATTGAGGTCAACAGTGCCATCACCAAAGAGTTGAACCGTATATCTTGTGCTGGACAAGGCCTCGGTCCTAACCGGGCAGTCGTTGTTCGATGGAACAAACAACTGGGTTCTCCCTTTATTGTGAACTCTGACTATGTATCCATTGAGTGTGTCACTAACCCAATAATCTGAAGTTCTTGATGGGGTGATAGTGCACGTTGGGTTTTCTTTACCACCCCCCGCCGACTGTATGATCTCCTAGAGGCAGGAAGACGGAAGTCCAACGGCACGCAACGCAACATTTGCGGCAATCACCTCAGCTTCAGTGGATGACATCGCAGTGGAAGTCTGCTTCTTGGAGAACGCTGTCAAAGGATAGAATGTATTAGGACCAACCAATGCAAGAAAACACCCTGATGTACTGCGGGAATCGTGTTCGCCAGCATGATCTGAGTCCGCAAATAACCAAAGTCGGGTTCGTGATGAGGGATCACCAACGAAACCGTGCATCTTACGATCAACTGTGGTATGGATATAGCACATTAACCGAAAGAGCGCTTGGTCACAATCAACGGACCATTTGGTGACGGTGGGTTCAAGGACTCTTTGGGTCCTAGTACAGTCATAGCCCGGCAGGGCGCGTTGCCATGGTTCGGTGATTTCGCCGCTGCTTGCCATTTTGCGATCCGTGAGTCTCTTCACGTTGTGTTGCAGCGCGCTTGATTTCAATTTACATTTGCAGTGGCGTCTGCCTGGGATTTTCTGCCGTCACCTCTGGGGAAGAGTTTCCGGTTCATTTCTTGGGAATCTTTGACATGGCGGTACCTTCGGTCGAACGCTGGCCTGGGCATCTGGACAGGTTGTGGCAAGAGATGGTGGCTACAGACGGAACTTTTCTGTCGCTCAAATCAGAACTGCAGGCTTTTCTGCCTTGGGTGGGGCAGCCCATGTATCCATCAATGCCGCGATCTCTCTTGGTGCAGTGCAATACACCTGTGGTTTTTCAGGATGGTTACCACATGGCCGAGGTCAATATTCTCAGATATGCACAATCTGGGACGCTGGAAGCTTTTGATCAGGCGATCATGTCCATACCGGAAAGTGTGCTTTGTGTGGATTTGAAGCCTCCTTGGGCGGCCACAGTCTGGGGAGTCCTCTTGAACAAGGCCATGAGTCACACGCCTGCTCGTGCACAGGTGCAGCAGAATGGAGGACTCTGTCTGAGGCCCAGTTTGCATCAGCTTGCAACCAGTATTGACCTCTGTTCGGGAATCGGAGGCTGGCATTTCGGCTACCAATGGGTCAGGGAACAGGCCAATTTCACCCAACCGCCGCTCAGGTTTTCGGTTGAACTGGATCCGGCCACGGCACAAGCAGCAGCCCAGGTGACCAAGGCCACAACCTGGACAGACACAGAAATCATTGATCCTTGCTTTCAACATCTTCTTGACAATGATGACCTTCATATCTTCATCACCAGTGTTAGCAATCGAATCTTGATGCAGAAGCTCTCGATTTTCAACCTCACAACTGCTTGTGGGAGCCCATCATGTCAGCCGTGGTCTTTCGGAGGGCACAGACGTGGACTGCACACGGACGGAATTTCATTGAGCTCGCTGATTGGATGTCCAAAGTTCAGCCGTGCGTGTTTATCCTGGAGAATGTTTGTGGACTGCAAGGCCATCCTCATTGGGCATTTTTGGTGCAGTACTTCGACAGCATGGGCATGAGATTGGTTCACATGCAGACGATTGGTACATCAAACTGGCTATCAGCCAATCGACGCAGGTTAGTGTGTATCTTCAGAAGGCATGATGTCCCAATTGCTTTCGAGCGCATAGCCAAGCTGTCAGATGTGCATTGGCCCCCGATGCCAGAAGCCCATGCAGATTCCGCGCATCACGTGCCAGATGATGTTTGGCCTGACCGCTCCAAGCTGGACCCATCAGCGCTTGAGTTGTGGCGATTGTCGGACTATAGGCTCTTGCCGGACATGTTGGGCGATGAAGTCCTGGCGCGAAGATGCACCCAGTGGAAGGCTCCAGTTTTCATGGCATCCTATCGCACCAGCATTTCTTTTGACATGCAATTCCTGCTCGAGAAGAAACTCTTCACCGGCCTCTTTCAGGAAGCCAAGGGGTGGAGGTTCCTGCATCCTTTCGAGGTCGCGTCGATGCTTGGGTTCCCTTCTTCCGTGTTTGATGAGCCCCTCACCTTGCCCCTCGATTTTGAGCTTGCTTATCGTGTCTTAGGCAATGCCTTCATCCCATTGCAGTCAGGCGCAGCGTGGTTGCAGCTGAATTCTGCATTGAATGGACTGCCCGTTGACCTGACCAGGCTTCAGGAGTGTTGGTCACCTTTGCTACTGCAAATTGGCTCATGCACCAGTGTCACAGTTGGGGGTTACATGCAACTCGTGCAAACAGGCGCTGGAAACCTTCTTGCGACCACCCAGAGCTTCGTTTCGTGGATTCTCATTACCAAGCAGGTGAACGAGCGAACATTGCTCATTTGCAGTGACACCGTATTTTCTGAGACAGATGTACATGACATTCTGTGTGGCTGTCAGGGTTGCAATTGTAAGTGGAACAGGGCCTGCTTCAGCATACAGCCGTGCATTCTCTCTGCAAATGGGCGACATGGACAGAACCGTAGCTTTGTCATTGTATCTAGCCTCGCCGTCCTTGTGATGTGTGTTGAGGAAGTCCCTACAACCATGAGGGAGCTTCTCTCGGCTGTCCGGTCGCGATTGAACACAGGTGCACTGCGCATACCGCAGTGGAGCAAACTCCACCTCTACGATGTCTGGGGTCAACCCGTGGCTTTCCCCAGGGAATTTCTGCCGGATGTTGCTTTCCTGTCATTTGGACCCGTGCATTTTGAAGAGACTCTCGTGCATGTGCTTCAGTGGACCGAGCAATCAGGCCTGTTTCAGGTACAGCCAAGTGGACGCTCCCCAGGCATTCAACAGGCAACCCTTGACACAGTAGCTGAGTTTTTCACATCGGCTGGATGGTTGCCTTACAAGGTGCAAGGAAATTGGCAGGTCAGCCAGCTGTGCAACCATTTCGAAACATCAAGAACTCAGTATCATCTGGACCAGGGTGACACCTCCGCCTTTTTGGACACCATCCTCTTTGGCGCGGGGCTGAGGATTCACTCACATCCCGTTGAAGAAGACATGTGTCATCTGCAGATCAACGCGCGGCATGGTTGGATCAGCACACATGATGGCAGCGCAACACAGATTGCGGCAAGACTCCAGGACGTTGGACGCAGTCATCAGACAACGACCTTTGTGAAAACAAAACCAGTTGAGAGCAAGATGACACCACACATCCTTGTTTACTCCTTCAACCGTGTTTTGGAGAAGCAACGCAATGCAACGGAGCACCACCTCCGAACCAGTGAGCTCTGGCAACCGATCCTGGGACTTTGCAGTAGGCCTTTTGGCCCTTTGACATCGTTCGCAACCACCGGCTGGCAGCAGACCAGTGACACTAGGCTCACTGCAAGTTTCCCGATCCAGACAGGTGTCGAGATGCTCGTTGCGTGGGATCAAGCTGGAATCATACAGGCCTTTGAGTACGTGGGGTGGCGGATCTCTTCGTGCAAGGTCGATGGTTTCCTCCATTTTGCCATTGAATCCATATCCAACGTGAGCACGCCAGTTAGCCTAATTGCTTTGACGGACATCTTGTTCCTCACTTACTTGAGATCCCTCGAAGTGGCAGCTGGCATCACAGCACTGCACCCGCAGGACACTGTATTGACCAAAGTGAAGTCTGTGTCAGGGCTCAACATTTGGATTAGCCTACCCACCACCACCACATTTGGCATCATTCACCATGCCTGGTCGCTCGCAGCTGCATGCCAGCCGTTCGACTAGTCGTTGGTGCCAAGCAAGTGATGCCGCATGTCGCAGTCTCACATCTCGCATGTGCCGGCAGATGCACCGTGAATGTCGTGCTCCCGCTCCAGGGAGGGGCAGGCAATCACCATTGCAGCGTTGAGGGAGAAGACCAGCTCTTAGACACGTGGATTATTTCTACACCCCGTGAGCCAGGCGCGGTCTTTGCTTTGACCAGGCTCCACCGCATCCCGCGTTCGCAATTTTTCTTGCCAGACAGTTTGCCGCCCGGGGTTAGCAGAGACAGGCTCGGTGACACTCGCACCTCGCATTTGCAGCCGTTGGATACATCCATCCCACCCTTTCAGATAGAGGACAATTGGCGCACAGCCCCTGAAGGGGATGCAGCTCCGTACCTTTGGACAGGCGCCACTACGTTCACTCTCTCACCGCCTCCTTTGCATCAGCCCGTCGCACCTTTCACAGGCCTGCCTCCTGATCTCTCAGACAGTGATCAAGATCCACCTGACTCGGATAGCGGCTTTGAGATTGAGTTTGAAGAAGGCTCAGCTCACTCTGACTCCTCGGGGGTCTTCTGCTCCGATCACTCAGCATCCAGCGGGCACGTTCAGGATGGTGTGCATTGTTCCGTGAATCACTTGCGCTTGCTACCTCGTCGGGAAACCAAATTTGCCTTCGGTATCATGCCTCATCGCGTTTCGTGTGCAGGAACCCGGATCCTTTCCGATACAGAACACTGTAGGCTCAGCACTTGTGCGGAACCTGAGACCTCGTATGTGTCCTCAAAGGATTTTTTTGTGTGCCCCGCCCAGCAAGTGAGTCTGCCACCGCAGTGTGTTGCAAGTGCGAGCATCCAAAAATGTCCTTGTCATGTCACGCTTTGGATTCGCGATGAGTCAGGACTCATGTCATTTCTTGAGTGTCCCCCAGATGCAGTTGTCACCCACTCGCTGTGTGCATCGGTGCAATGCAAATCCATGGCATTGTGGTGCAATGGTAAAAAGCTGAAAGGGTCAGACAAGGCCGCTGCTTTTGCATGCAAAGTCATTCGCATCCGTGGAACAGGCCTTCTGGGAGGTGCTGCCAAAGGGCGCCATCATGTCAAGGCCAGGCTGGCCCAGGCGTTGCTTGATGACAAGTTTCCTCCAAAGCGCATCAGCACGCTCGTGAAGCAACTGTGCGATGCTGTTCCGCAGGAAGCAATCCAATCCATCTTTGCTGAAGATGCCAATCAGTCTAGCACGGAAAAGATCAAGACACTAGCCAAGCAGCACGGTGTTCAGTTGACTGAACAATCCCTCGAAGGGCCAGAGCCACAAGCCAAACCCAAGGCTGAAGCAAAAAGCTCCAAGCAGAAAGGGGCTACTCGCATTGCCGTGGAAGATTTTTGCCTTGTAGACGGTTACTTCGCATTCGATGATGACACACCGTGCCCGGTGGTGCAGGAACTGACCCGGGGAACATCAGGGGTAATGCTGTGTCGCCCAGATCAGATTGCAGACTGGTTGAGGGCAGGCACACTGCTTGCAGAACCGTTCGGGGCACTCCTCATCAGCGCACCGCCGATGCCTTTGCCTCCGGGCTTCCGGTGCGAGCAAGTAAACTTTCCGGCCACCAACAAGCAGGGATCTCAGTTTATCCTCAGGGGGTGTTTGCTACAGATGGGAGAAGGAAGCGTGAAACCAGCTCCGCCCAACCACCAAACTACTCAGGTTTCCTTGAAAACGATGCACTGCACCTTGTCGAGTGACGATTTCGGAGACATGGAGTGGCAGGCCATTTGCGGAGCACCCGTAAAGAGAACATTGGCTAGGATCGGACCCTTGATGGAAAATCCTAAAGCTGTCAAGTCTGTGTGGGGCCGGAGTTACCGATGCGGGGGCAGAGCCGTGCGGGCTAGTGAGGCAAGCTCCGTTCGTTTCCATATGAGCATCGAGGCCTCGCTGGCAGAACCAGTGTTACGTGTGAGCGGCTCCTGCAAAGTCGACATCGCGATAGTTGACCCTCAGACAGGCAAGCCTGATCAACGTTACACGATCACGTGGTGCAAAGTTCAAACACGCCCGGAAATGGAAGCCGTTCTCAACAAGGTCAGTGCGCATTTCGGGTACGTGCGAGGCAAAAACGGCTACGCGGTGAGGACAGCTTTCTCCGCCGCTGAAGACACCTGGAAGGCTTGTAGGCCCTCAGAGCCCTTCCATCCGGCAGTGAAGTCCAATCATCTCTACCGGCTCAGTGGAGCAGACCCGACGACAGATTTCGGCACCCTTGAGGAACTTGCTTTGCAACTCAAGTGGAGCATGAAACCAATCCGCAAGCTCCGTGCGGGCGCCTGGATTCTTGCAGCGGAGACTAAATGTGCTAGCCATACGGTTTTGCTCAATGGACGTCCCCTGCTCCTTCAGGAGATTCCGCCAAAGGTACCGGGAACCATGACCGTGGTTGCTGGCAATCTGCAAGCACACCGAAGAGCCCACAGTGGGGCGCTGAGTTCCAATGCAAGTGCCGCCAGTGATCCATGGCAGCAGGGTTCGGACCCATGGCAGACTGGTACTGTTGGCCAACCTGTCCAAGCTCCACGCAGTGTGCAAGGACCCATTGAATCCAAAATGAATGCTCAGGACGCAAAGATTGCAAGCCTTGAGCAGCGCATCCAAGGCCTGCACGATGCAGGCCTGTAGCATTCAGGAATCCCAGAGAGCCCATGCCGAGGCTACCAAGCAGGAAGTGTCCACTGTGTACCGAGAGATTCGTGCTCTCAGCGACAAGACGGACACGCAGATGACGACGCTGGCAGCGATGTTTGCTAACCAGCTGAAAGAATCCCTTGCCAATCAGAGTGCAGAGCTTTTGCGTGCCATGAAGCAAGAGCGCAGACCTTCTGAGCCGGCAGGGTCAGAGGACCAAGAAGCGAAGCGCCCCAAGGGGCAGTGACTGTCGGTCACCCCCTGCGCTTTCCGGGGGAAGACATGTGCGTGCCTCTTTGTCATGAAGGTGCTTGAGCTTGTTTGCAGCTTTCTTGAGCGCCTGAGCTACAGATGCCCACATTTCTTGGGGAAGGACCATAGCTGCGGGGTCAGCGGCCAGGTCCACATGCGTCACCGATGCCAATCCAGTCACGTGCACTTGTGTGCCATCAGGGTCAATAGCGCCCTGCGATTAGCAAACATTGCCATTTGCCACCGTCGAAATGGTGCATCACTGTCCCATCTCGCCCCGCGTTGCCACGATGTCGCTTTTCGATTTTCACAATCCCATTTCCGCCTTTCACCTCTGCATGGTTTTCGCATTGGAGAAGCTTCGAATCCCGGGCCCACTCAGGCTATTACCTTTTGTGTCGCCAACCCAACCGCCATTTTTGGGAAAGTCGCTGTCGTTTGTAAGTTGAACGCCCAGGTGATCTTTCTCAGTGAAACTAGTGCCACGCGAAACACTCAGATGCTCGAAGGCCCGAACTTCCAGAAAGCCGGGTTTACAGCTTTCTGGGGAGATCCTGTTGCCATTCAGAAAGAAACCAGAACAGGAGTAGGTTTCAGGGGACGTGCAGTTGGCGTTGCCCTGGCTACTTCTATGCCGGCCCGCGCGCCGCGATCGCCCAATTCCGATTTTCTTCGTACCCATCGCTTTCTTGAGACTTGGGTTCAAGTTGGAAGCCTGTGTGTTCTGTGTATCACCCTATACGGTTTCCACCATTCACATGAGAGCATTCCGGGTGAACAAACTGAGCAGCGCAATCAATTGTTGCTTAATGCGGCACTGGCCAGCGCGGCTCAAACGTCCGGCAGTGTGATCATTGGAGGAGATTTGAACCAGATGCTCAAAAGCCAGCCCAACAACAATCTTGCCATGAGCAGAGGCTTTGTGAACCTCATTGAAGTGGCAAGGCATAGATGGCCTGAGCGAACACCGCCTACTTGCACACAGGGTGCGACCTTTAATGACACTCTTCTTGCCAAAGGACCCATCCTTGAATACCTCGATCAGGCGTGGGTTGACCCGGGATTGTGTTTCCACGTTCACTCCCCTTTCTTTGTCACATTCAAAGTCCCGACATGTACCACTTCCTGCCGTAGATGGAGACTGCCACGAGACTGGACAGAGTTAAAGCCTGACCAACCAGCTGTGCATGCCCATTATCAAGCCAACCGACCTGATTTCACTGATCTCACAACCACTGTTGCGCTCGAGCAATGGGCATCCGCGATTGAAGACTCAGTGGATGCTGCCTTAGTGTCCACCAGTGCAGGTACACTACCACCCCGTTACAAGGGGAGATGCAAGCCGGCAGTGTTCACGTGTGCCCAAAAGGCAGGAGCTCCTAAGCTGGCCAACAGTGCGCATTACGAGCCTGAGAAAGATGTACTCACCTTCACCGCCGTGCACAAGGTTCGACAGATCAGGAGGATCCAAACCTTCACTAGAACGTTTGCTGCTTCCAGACGTGAACCTGGGTGCCACAGACACTTGTGTCAGCTCCACGCAGAATGGAAAGCCATCACACGAGCAAAGGGGTACCAGGGTTTCCGGGGCGCCTTTCGACAGTGGTGTATGGATCACCTGCATTCGTGGCCGCTAAGTGTTTCGGATATCAGCGAAGAGTGGTTGCACTCCTTGTTAGCTGAAGCAATTACAGACAGCTCTGACTATCATAAAATGATGAGCGCAGATCGCTTGATAGACTTCAAGGACACCCTCAAACAGGACTGGAAGGAGCACGGGGGATCTTTGACGTGTAAACTCTTAAAACCCCCAACTCATCCACCCATCGACCAGGTGGTGCATCTTGAGGAAACTCAGGCCACGCTACTCAAGGCTCGCTCGAAAGGGGATCACAGACTCAGATTGGATCAAGAGTTCCCAATCATCCCAGGCGACCAAATCAGGGTCGCCGGCTACCAGTGTTCCATTACGCTGGTAGAAGGCCGGCACATCACGGTTAATAGTTTACCAGATAATGTGCCGGTCCGTTCCGAAGTTGAGCTCAACGTTTGGCACTCCTCAGGTGATGATATCCTCAGATCCTTGTTACGGGTCTGGGAGCCTTACTGGAATAGAGATGAAATCCACGAGCAGTGGGACCTGCAGCCTTGGCAGCCTGCCAGAGAGATCATCGACAAATACGGGCCACGGCTCGAAAACTTGCACCTACGGCCACTCTCACTTGAGTCGTGGAAACATGCAATCCGCCAGACACGAGTCGCATCGGCCAAAGGTGCATGTGGTTTTAACAGAGCCGAACTTTACATGCTGCCTGATGAAGCGCACATCGATCTGTTGCAGATTTTAGAACGTGTGCACGCAGGAGAGGCATGGCCAAGTGTTCTGACCACGGCCAGAACGGTCTTCTTGCGCAAGTGTGCCGATGACGTTAGAGCGCAGGCCACCAGGCCAATTACCATTTTTGCCATGCTATATCGACTTTGGGCCAAGTCATGGACGCTGGTCACGCTGTCGCAAATGACACGAGCAGTGCCGGCCACACTGGCCGGAGGACTACCGACAACCAATACCACAACGCTGTGGTGGATCATTCAAGCTAAGCTAGAGCAGATGCAATTCGCGGGCAATGAAGTCTTTGGCTTCAACCTAGACTTGCTCAAATGTTTCAACTTGATGGGGAGGGCCACCATAGTGCTGTTGATGGCAAATCTTGGTGTCCCTTTTTCGATCACCCACGCATGGCTCAGAGCAATGTTGCAGTCGACCCGTGTGCTACAGCTGCGACACCAGTGTTCTACGCCGCAGCCATCTACCACAGGGGTGCCGGAAGGTGACCCTGTCGGGGTTATTGCAATCGCCCTTCTTGGAGCAACATGGATAAACTACCTGCAGGATCAGTGTGAGGGTCTGACTGCATTCAGCTACGCAGATAATTTTGAATTTGTTGCGACCAAATTTCGAAGTGCTGTTCTAGGAGTGGAAATTTCTGGAAAGTTTGCAGATGCGTTCAGACAGAAAATCTCAGTGGGAAAAAGCTGGGCATATGCAACTACTGCCAGCGGCCGCAGCCGCTGGCAATCGCACCGTGATCAACTTGCACCGCAAGAACGGTTCGCCGTCGTGTGCACAGCGGAAGACCTAGGCGCCACCATGCACTACTCGACCACCCGTAGCGCATCGCTGCAAAAGAAACGATTCACGGAAGTTAATCGACGCATCGGACATGCCAAAAAATGGGTTTGCCCAAGGAGCACCTCCACCAACTTGTTCAATTTATGTTCCCAGCCGCTATCCACGCGTGTGAAATCATGATCCCATCCGAGGAACGAATTGATAAGCTGAGAGTGTCGGTTTCGGAACTGCTTTTGCCCTCTGCCAGGGGTAGCAACGCTTGGCTCGTGTGTGCCTTTGCCACGAAGGCCAACCTCGACCCCTTAATGGCAGTGGCCAAGCAAATCTTGAATACCCTTCGCCGTTTCGTTCACAGCCATCGGGACATCGTTCAGAAGGTGTGGGACCTTGCAATCATTTCAACAGAAACGTGCCAGACATTTTGCAACCGGGCCGGCAGCTTCTCTTGCCAGGCTCTGTGAACACTTGGGATGGAAGCTTGAAGGCGACCTTTGCAGCCAGACGCAAACCGGAATCAAACTCAGAATGGACATGGTATCCAAAAATGACATAACAGACATTTTGAACCTAACGTGGAACAACCTGCTCACAGCTCAGGTTGCCACCAAAAAGCGATGGGAAGATGTTGTACACGACATCGACTGGCAGACAACGCAGCACTGTTTGCAGCGTGTGCTGCCGCATGAAAGGTCGTTTGTGCTCCAACACATCACGGGTGCACAGACCAGCGATCGGATGAAGGCCCATTTCCTCACCGAAGAACAACGTAAGTGTGATCTGTGTGGAAATGCTCGCGACGATTGGCACGTTGTCACCGCTTGTCCAGCTATAGACGCCACACGTGCTACATGGGTTGAATTTCAGCGAGACCTCTTGGTCGAGTATAGATACACGCTCATTATGCCGGTGGCGGGCGCGCGGCAAGAAATTGAAAACCTGAGGGAATTTCGGGATAACGAAAAAGTTGATCTGCGGGAACCCCGATTGCCAGACGCAGTGCTAACAGGCCATACCTTCTTCACCGATGGAAGTTGCCAGGCCATGCTTCGTGATATCGAATGTGTGGCAGGTTGGGCCGTTGTTGCAGCCAAAGAACCCACGCACTGGCCAGTCGCCGAGAGATCCAAGCGTGATTTCTTTTGCAGGAATCAGGTTGCTGCGATCACCCAAGGGACAGTGCCCCGCAAGCAAACCAACAATCGAGCGGAACTCTTTGCCATTGCTTTAGTCATTGCCCAAAGCGAGGACGCCACTATTGTGACAGATTCTGCTTACGCAATGGATGTTGCATCGGCGGTACTTGCTAATCCAGACGTGGTTGCCCACTCCGGCAGAGACAACCTTGATATCGTTTTCCCACTTGTACAGGCGTGCCAGTCAAAGCAGTCTGATAACTTTGTTCTTCAAACAATTAAGAGTCACCAAGTTGAACCTTCACGCGATGACACGCGGTTGTTTTTTAGATTCTTTGGAAACCAGCTTGCAGACGAGCTTGCAAAGGAAGCTACCACCCTCGCATCAGAACACACGGACCTTCTGGTGCGTAAATGCCGAACGATCTCTGCCACAACGCGGGAGCGTACAGTGCGTGCCATGAAGTGCCTGGCATCTCTGCACCAAGCCTCCGTTAAGGCTAGGAATGATGCCAAGGTCAAAGCTACAGATGTCCCTGTGGAAGAAGACCAAGGTGCCGTGGATGTGGCCCTGAACCCATCCTATGTCAAACTCCGAGATTGGCTCTTGCCTGATCTGACTTTTGATGCTCAATCACGAATGTTCTGGGGAGTGACCTACACGTTGCGCCTGCATGCCTGGGTTTCGACCCTTCGGTGGCCCGATCAATCGTGTGACTGTGTGGGTGATATTAGCTGGTATGAGCTTTTTGTGAATTTCCGCATCGTGACACAGAGCTTTGTCCCCATCAACACAGGCACGGACAAAGCTCACCCTCGGTGGGAGTTGCCTGAGCATAGGCCCAGTTCGGCCATAACGCCCCAACCGGCCTGTCTGGTATTAAGAAATTTCACCTGCAGTCTTGCGTACTTGGCACAACTGCTTGAAACTCGACTGTTTCCAGCTGAGCCCAAAATCCAAGTTGAGACGCTTCCAAGTGCCCTCCGAGGCCAGGCTGCGCAGCTCTCTGGCTTGGACCGCAGGCCCGTGATGAAGGCAGCCCGCCAAACAGCGGCATTACTCAGGCATCATACGCCCAGTGTCAACAGGCGTATGTTGGGGGCGTTGCCCGACATTCCCAAACAGCCACCAGAAGTATGGGTGCCTATGCAAGATGGAGACTTGCCAGAATTGTGTGCCAAGAAAAAGAACGTCCATAAAAGATGGATGCGTTCCTGAGGGGGCGTCTACTGCATTGATCTTCGGGTTTTGTCCCTGACGCAGTCGTTAGGACGCTAGAGCCAATTGACAGACCCGGGCAAAAACCATGTTTGTTGATACCCTTCTTTGAGGGGATTAGGCCCGCAGTTTTTCGCCCTCCAAAAAGTGTTCGGAACCTCGGTTGCCGGGACCTTTGCCCGAACACTTATCTCCATCCCACACGGTGACAACACACGTTTAAACGCAGGAAAGGTTTCTCGTCGAACCTGTTGCTCGACAGCGGTGCGCAGGCGCCCCGCATTTTTCAACCCCTGTTGCTCTGAGCATATCGCCCAATTTGTCACACTGGGCGTGTTTTAATTTACACACCTTTTACCACGGATCATTGGGCACATCCCAATCTCAGCAGTCAGGCGCTTGTGATCGGGCTAAACACACTGCTGGTCCCTCTTGAAACCAGCAGGACTTGCCACAGGGTGCCTATGCCACGCTGGCCAAGCTTCAAAAAAAAAAGGAGAGAGGGGCACTTCAAAGCAGACAAGATGTTTTAGTGCGCCTCCCGCATCAGCATGTGCAAATCGCCAACAGGCCTGGTCTCTGTGTGCCTCTTTTCACATCGCCTCGTTTCACGTGGCGTTCTTGGCACTGGCAATTTCGTGGCATTGGCGGGCTGTCGTGTGGACAGCGTTTCACTTTCGGGGGGGGGGGGGGGGATTTTGCTCTCACTGACCTTCAGTGGAGACGTCTCACATTCGACCAGTCATGACCATACGGCCTACAGAAAGAGCGAGGACCATTTGGTGACGCGAGAAGCCAGCCCCTGGGTCGCTCTCAACAGATCAAAAAGGGCCATCCGCGCAGCAAACAGAACCTTTATGATAATTTTGGAGGCGATGGGTTGTAGAATGCCCTTCTTCTCCGTGTCATCTTTGGTGGGTCTTGCAATGCGGTCATCCTGAAATGGAGTGGATACCTTCTTGAATTGGACGTTGCCCCCCGCAAGCTCGACGTATCTGTCAAGGCATTGTTTAAGGAATCCGGTCATGTCATAGGTAACCAGGGTGACAGGTTTGTCCATGCAAGGTTGATGCTGAAACAGTTCATCGAGATATGAAAAACCTTTGGCTCGATTGGCTTCCTTGGCGGACGTCTTGTCCCTCAACTGCTTCACGGCCGCTGCCGCTAGGCGGGCATTACCAACGTTTTGAAGAAATACGCGGTTCCAACCCAAAGAAAAGGGACAGTCTGAATTTGGTCATCGTCTTCGTCGAAATGCCAATACTGTTGGGCAGCACCGTCTTTGTCAAAACATGGACTGCACTCTGTGTACCGCGTCCCGCCCAACCCAATCTCTTTGGCAACACCGCTAGGCGTGCGGCGAAATTTGCGCCTTGGCTGCTCGTGTTGACAAACAACCACGCCATGTTCTGGATAGTGTTCCCAGTAATCCTGAGTTCGGCGAGCTGCGGCTGCAGTCTTGTCGGATGGATCCTCCAGGTCATGGTTGAAAACATGAGCGAAAGGATGATGTTCAGGCGAAAGTTGAACCTTCTCCGTGACAACATGCTCGCATCCGAGGTACCTACCAGCAGCCGAAGGTGGGTCCATGTCAATCTTGGAAGAAATGAGTTCCCAACCTTTTGCAACATACTTAACCGGACCCGACATCTTGAAGTCGTCGACGTACACTGCGAGCAGGAGTCGAAGTTTCGGATGCCAGAAAACTGAAGGCCAGGCTCCAGGGTAAACAAGACGGAAACCAAGGGACAAGAGAGTGTCTTCACAATGCTTCTCCCATAGACCCCCCGAATCCGGGTGACCGTAGAGAGCAAGAACAAGTTGCACCACTGGATCGCTGTACTTTGAGGCCCAACCTTTCGGCCAGCGATATTTTGGGAGACGCACCCATGTCTTGATTCCCTTGTATAACGCCTGCGTATATGCCTGTCGCCCATCGGATTGCTGGGTGCAATTTCCAGGCATAGCTCCATAGGCATCAATGGCTTTGGCAGCTTCCATGGTAGAAGGGGCCGAACCAAGTTCCGCGAATAAAGCTTGCTCAGCGTTTTCATCCTTAACATTGTTCCCCTGAAAAACTGTCCTTCCTTTAAACTTGCGAAGAGGATTTCCCTGTTGAAGTTCACTCCCTTTCTCAAGGCAGAATTTTGCCAACGTGGACCTTCTCACTTCTCCCCTTGGCTTCCTTGACCACTTGCGACCACTCACGTACAGTGTTGTAGTCCCATGCGCCCTTACTTTCAAGGTTGTGCCACTCCACGTCAATCGACTTTTGGGCATCAGCATTGCTTTCAATCTCCTTCGGTGCAATAGGCATAAGAGGAATGTTCGAAAATTCATCCTCCAACCCATTATTAACTGCGGTGGTCGCCGGCCTAGCCTTGGAGGAGGAAGCTTCCGGGTGCTCGGAGACGGGCTCATCGGGGAAAGCCTTGCGAGCCTTCTCCCGTTCCTCCTTGATGATGGCCAGTCTCCTTTGCTTCATTGACATTGTCTTCCAAAGAAAAGGGGGAATACTGTCGGGTTTGCTTGACCCCGAGTACCTCCGAGCTTTCACACCCCCCGCATCGTAATGAGCACCTCCATCTTTAGGAACAAGGGTGTCCTTGCTGGTCTTCAAATCGATAACCTTGACCATGTCTTCCGATGCGGGTCCCTTTTCGGGGGAAACTTTGATCAGCTTTCCGAGGTTTTCGGCGAGTTCCTGATCATCAATGATGTCATCCTGACCTGGCATCTCTGCCGGCAAATCCTCCTCCAAGAGCGGCGCATCTAATGCAGCTGGATCAGGCGTCTCAGGAGCGTATTCAAGCCCTGGCATTACGCCATTCATGTACAGTAAATGCCGTTCGACGAGCGAGTGCACTTGCACGGGTGTTCTGACCATTTGGCTGGATACAGTGCTGAGCGAGTGCACTTGAACGGGTGTTCTTACCATTTGGCTGGCATGGATACAGTGCTGAGCGAGTGCACTTGAACGGGTGTTCTTACCATTCGGCCGGCATGGATACAGTGCTGAGCAAGTGCACTTGAACGGGTGTTCTTACCATTTGGCTGGCATGAGCAGCACATGACTTCATGCTTTGTCAGCCAAACTTGTTTGGCTAGCATCTAAATTTAAGTGATAAATCTCCAGGCAAAGCACGCAAGGGTCTTGTTCGAACGGCAGGTAGACCTTGACGCCCCCATCCATCCTGCGTTTGTGATGTCATCATTGAGGTTAATGACTAAATTATCTATAAACGAAAACACAGAACAAGCCACTCAACAGCTGGGCTTGGAAAAGGATCCAGCTTGGAGAGGTGAAAGGTGCGGCAAGCAAGCCTCACACAACACTAAGTGGCCGCCTAAAATGATAATGTTAGCACAGCTGAAATCCATCGTTAGCTCATTATCCTCCCTGCTTTAAGGCCTGGGCCCCCACAGCTTCGAGTTGGTGTCAGCCTCTCTCAGATCTGCAGAGCACTGCTGATCCATCAAGCCGCTGAAGAAGTACACAGCGTCCTCCGCCGCATCCCTGCCCCCACGCCCGTCGATCACCTCCATCACCACCGTGCCCGGCATAGCATCTGGGCTCTCTGGCATAATCATCGGGCGCGGGCCAACGGAAGCAGGCAACCACATCAATGAGAGCGGCTGCCAACAAAAATCTGACAATTGCCAATTGAACCACCTAGAGTCTGAGCCAGCTGTCAATTGCTATCAAGCTTTCAAGTGAGCAGGGCAAGTGCAACGAGCACACACTGAGACGTGTCAGGCAAGCTCAAACATGGCAGCTTGACAAAACCCAAGCCTCCCTGCCTGCACTTGTCAGCTGCCACTGTCAATGGCAAACCCAAGTGTCTCTGCACTTGAAGCCAACTGTCAATTAGCAACTCTTGCTGTCTCAAGTGTCACATGTTAATGTTGTTCAACACTCCAGCTGATAATGGCAAGGCGTGATCGCGCATTGAGCCGGAGCGGCGCGAGAATTGGATGGCTGCACGCCATTGTCAATTGTTGCGCAGGCCAAAACAATGCAAAGCATGCAAACAGTTTACATGATGATTCTGGCACTTCCATTACTATTAGTGTAAGTAGAATCACACACTCCCAGATCTATACCTCTTATCGGGTTTGATGACTATCTATTTATCTATTGATCTATCTCTCTAACTATCTACTCTCTATTTTGTCCATCTATCTATCTATCTATCTATCTATCTGTACCTAAACTTGCGAAAGTTCTGCGCCTGCCACGAAATCTGCACTCGACCTTGCGAAAGTGCTCCCTACCACGAAATATGTACTTGACCTTGCAAAAGTGTTGCGCCTGCCACAAATTCTGTACTTGACCTTGCAAAAGTGCAACATTTGCGGCGAAATCTGTACCTCAACTTGAAAGTGTTGCGCCTGCCATGAAATCTGTACCTCAACTTGCGAAAATGCTGCGCCTGCCATGAAATCTGTACTTGACCTTGCGAAAGTTCTGCGCCTGCCACGAATTCTGCACTTGACCTTGCGAATGCTGCGCCTGCCACGAAATCTGTACTTGACCTTGCGAAAGTGCTGCGCCTGCCACGAAATCTGCACTCTACTTGCGAGAGTACCGCGCCTACCCACGCAAATCAATCCTTGCGAAACCTTCGCGCAGCCGTGCCAATGGCCCCAATCCGAGCCCGTCCGAACGTGGTCCGACCAGGCGCCGCGAACAGGCTAGCTTTCAGTTAGTTGCCGTAACACGGAAGTTCCTTTTAAACTTCCTTTGATTATATCATTTGATGATTTAGAACGAGCAAAACAATCAGTATTAAGTAATTGTATGCGTAAATGTTTTTAATGTACATTTCTGTAAGGAATGTGCTAAAACAACGCTGAGACTACAGGTGACATGCAATGCATTACCTTTAGATATTCTCAAAAACATATGAATCAATTACAGCTGTCAAACATGTGAAGAGATGGTAATGATTGTAAACCATAGACCACGATATGAAAATGATAATGACAATTTTGATTTACGTAGTATTAAACTGGCATATTGCTTTTTGCTTTGAAGGGTGATGGCACTTTGCCGACACTGAAGAGTTAAGACGAATACCAAAACTAAAGAATTTGAGCAACAGCCATCACCAACTTTTTGGAGCATTAAACAAGAGAAACAATGGAACCATTGGAAAAGAAACACTGTAAATTACTTGTGGGGTAGGAGTGGAGAAAACATTGAACACGCCTATGATGGGTTAACACGCCTATGATGGGTTAACACGCCTATGATGGGTTCACGCCTTGCTTAATAAAAATATTCAAGTTCTACAGGAGAAAGTTTAGGAATGGAAGCAGCAAATAAGTTAAAAGAAGTGCTATTCAATGAAGCAAGTGGTACTGAAAGTGAAATAGATGAATGAATAGAAACAGTTCAAGAAATGGATGACTTTCTTTATACACCTTAATTTCTGACAATGCAAAACAGTGTAAGATTTATGCTTCAACACTACATAATTTACATGTTCATGTTTAAATCTTTGAAAGTGACTTAAAGACATAAGGGCTTGATATATTAGTGAGAACATGGACGGTATTGAAGTCAACAAGTATATTAATAGGAAATGCTATGATTGCTGCCACTTCAAAACCATATGGAACTATTTGAAATTACCTAATGGAATAGTTAATAATCTTATTGGTTGTGCTTTGGGTAAAGAAGATGGATGTAAAGATTGTCAGGAATGGAGAGATAATCAAGAATTCATCCAGTGTCAGTTGAATATTAAAAGGTTGTGTGAAACAAAGGTAGAAGATTGCATGATAATACTTCTAACTGTGCATGAAAGACCACCTTTTGGTTATGTTGAACAGTTTTCTAAAACCAGTGATAAAAGTATGAAATGATTGGCTGCATATTATGGTCCTGACTTATGACTTTATAACAAAATAACAGACAGAATTGTAAAATAATATGGCAAGTCAAACATTGAAATAACAAGATTAACGTTAAAAATACAGTGAGGGATCGTGATATAGTATTGAAAATCATGTTGGAAGGGGTAAGGAATATAAAAATCATGTAGTCATGGGTTGAACTAACATCCTGAACTTAAATTCTGAAATATCCATAAATCTTACCATTAATCTAAATTGTAAGATTTAAGTTTTGAGCATACTTTTCGTGGGTTTTAGTTTCAAGGAAGTTTGGGGGCTGTTTTGTTTTGTTGATGTTTGTTGCCCGTTTTGTTTTTGACTGATAATGAATAGTGCTGATGCTGTTTTGTTTTATATTTGTTTGTTGGTTGTTTTATTTTGTGATATATTTTGTTGTTTGTTTTGATTTCTACTTTGCTTCTTTGAACATGTTTTACTATTTCCCCCCCCCTCGCGTTGGCAACAACAACAATAACAACAAGCGCTGCGACCAAACAACATTTCCGACACACGCGTCGGGCTGAGGGTAATGCTCAATCTGAAGAGCATTAATCAGCTATCTTGAGCCACTGGAGCCTAGGCAATTGGAAATTGCAATCCCCACCAGCAACAACTTCGCGGATGGGGCTGAATCATGCAAGTACTGGCAAGTACTCTTCGTGCTGAATTTTGATTTCCTCTCACAAACGCCTAAAGCCCCCACGCCCAATCCGACTCACCAAGGCAGCGTGCCTTTCTCAGCTGGAGCAAGATTTATCTTTCTGTCAGGTCCACGCATGTACCCCTTACAGTCTGCGTGCGGCATCATGCTGGAGCAAAAACCGGCTTTTCTGATTGAGGCAAGAATCCCCGGCGATCAAAGGCAGCCGCCAGAACCCTCGCTAAATCAATAGTACTCCCTTAGGGGGGTCCCCAATTCGTCACCCCGAGCATCTTGTGCACACGGCCCAGTTTCCCATCAAAACCAAGGTCTCTCCCGCCAAGGAGCCCAAAGTTGGCGGGATCGGAAGAGGCGTCCTGTGGGGCACTCCCAAAAAGATCCGCTTGTGCTGTTTCAGGAAGCAACCTAATAGAACCCGAGGCTGCACGGGGCAGCCTAAGGCCGCGCAGGGGCCAGACAGAGGGAGCAAGAAAGGCGCGCGAACGTTTGCAGGAGCCACGGAACCACAGAGAATCCGCAAGAAGCAGCGCCAGAGCGTTGCCAGAATTGATCCGGAACGCGAGGCTGCACGGGGGCCGGGAACTGCGAGGGGCCTGACAACAGAGGGGGCGACGGGGTCAAGCGATGCGTGTCACCAAGTAGAACTGCGTGGCACTGAGTTTCAGTGACACGCTGTCACTTGCTTGAAAACGTGTGATAAGCCCCCCTCCAACTACGTTTTTTCTACTGGCCACTAGGCAGTAGTCGGAGGGGTTGGTTGGTTTTCATTGCACAGCGCCTGCTGAACGCGTGGCGCTTCATCAGAAGCATTGCGTGTGTTGTAGCCGAAAACACAATCGCACGCAAATACCATCAAACCCTCTGATGGCAAGATAACCTTATGGCCCTTCAACACTTTCAGGGCTCAGGGTGGGAAACGCACACGGCACGAGCGACGTGGAGTTCTGCTGGTCAAGAACTGAGCAGCAATGAGCAGCACATGTCACGTCTCACGTTTCACGTCCTTCCGCGAGTGCAGATGCTGGTGCAAAACAAACGCTGCGTGCTCAGGCTGCGTGAGCTACGCTTCTGGGGCTTAGGCATTGCGCGTGTCACAGCTCACAGGAAAGAACTGAGCCAATGTTGCGGCAGTTGAGCAGGTGTGTCAGTCATTGGCCTTGCATGCGCGAACTGGCAACAGTTGGTGCTGGTGTGTGTGTGTGTGTGTCTGCGCGTGTGCGCGCGTGACATGTTGGCACAGGTTTAACACAAGCGGCGTCCAGCAAATGTGGCGCTCCTGTAAACTGCCCTGCGTAAGGAAGTTTTGCATGAACATAGACTCTGACTGCATCTATTTTGTGAACATCCGTACCTATCCGTATCCAAACCACGCCTGTCGAAATCTCTTTTGCTCCCCCTGTTGTAAACACACAGTTGCTTATACATGTTTGACTGTAAAATAATATTTATTTTATTTTATTTTTCAAATCCACCGCCAAGCGCAGGTTGAAACATAGTTTCTGGCTTTGCTCTCTCGTGAAGTGTCTGGCCCCGGCCGGCGACCCCAGCCGCGCCTACGCTTGGGCATTGCTGCTCGCGGACCCAGTGTTTTCCGTCTACTCGCGTAGCTTTCTTGCCCTCTTTGTCATGTAACCCCTGCGCGGGTTTTCTTGCTGTCATGGACCTTCCCCAAGCCCTTGGGACTGTGTCTTGGCGCTTCTCCAGTCCCTGAAGCACACCGGTTTCTGGACTGTTTGCTTGGCCTCGCAAAAAGCGATCATCAGGGCAATCCTTACAAAGAAGAGAAGAAACAACAAGTTCATGATGTCTACATACATTTGGAGATTCGTGTAATGTCAGGAAAGCAGCTGGGATCTTACTGCAAGCCGACACCATTTAACCTGCAAAACCAACACGCAGGAACAAACTCCGCGTGTCATGGTCATGGTGCCCCCCATATCCCATTTAGAGGTGGCCAGCACCAGATCACATTTCTGCATCCGTTGCAGTTGGTCGAAAGGTCCTATACCAGCCGATGTAGTGTATATATAATTTGGGTTGAAAAACAGATGTATAATTTGGAAGTGTCATGCATGAACCGTGTGATGGTTTATGTGTTCTCTTAACGGATGGCTAATTTACACCTATTTCACCTAGCCATGCCTAATCTGGACCTACTCGATTGACTGGGTCAAGTTAGGATCAACTAGCCTAACATAGGTTATAAGTTGGTTTTTGTGGAACCCTAAGTTCAACCCAAGTACAACGCGAAGTTAAGTTAGCCGTGAGTTAGGTAGGGTCAACTTACCCTACTTAGCAAAAGTTCAGTCAAACAAGTTAGGTTTGACTTAGGCTCGACTTAGGTTCAATCAGGTTCAACGTAGGTTCGCTGTTTTTTTGCACGCCGAGCCTGCCGGAAACATTTGCTCAAGGCTCGAAATTTAGAGAAGCGCATACGCAACAGGTTTTCAGCATATCTTTGCCTATCATCCGCCTAGCATTTTTGACAGACCCATGTAGCGTGCGCCTACTTCAACTAAACCATGGACCTGTAAACACACATCGTATATCTAATGTGGTTTTCGTTCTCAACTATTTATTGATTACTTGTTCTAGTGGTAGTTCATGTCTTGCAGCTGCCGAAGCGTGCGCAGGAACTGTCCAGCAACTTGTGCTATTCAACACAGTGACTTCCTGTCTCTGCTTTCAAGCAACGATAGCTGTGTTATCCAAGAAAACTATTCTTAAGAATACAATTGGAAGTTATTTTACTTGCAAAAAAATGGTCCCATGCGCTCCGGCCTCCCTATCCCCAAATCAAGGTAGATAACTTTTTGTAGGCTTCATGCGCAAGCCATTGGCAGGGGGAAGTTGTAGCCATTTGGGGGTCAGGAGTATTGATTAACATCTGGGTTTGTCTTCGAAATAGAGTCGAACCACCCTGTTTTAAAACAAAAAACAAGTTTTCCTCCCCTTTACAAGCATAGGAGTCCCTGCATTTCCCTAACATCCTAGCAAAAGGGGACCCTCACTTCAAGTGGCTCCTTTGAGGTGATGAAACAATAGCGGGACACCTTGAACAGCGGGAAAATGGGAACGACACCCCGGTCGTCAGAGCCATCGGGACCCCGTCCGCCACTGCGCTCTCCGCCACCTGCTCGGACCCGGGGATGGAGATGGGGTCAGGCTCCACCACGCCTCCCATGTCCGACGCTTGAAAAAAATCAGGGTTCCAAGAATGTATACAAACGCACGCACTTAAGTATATCTATAAACAGTTTACAAAACGAGAAAAGCTAACGAACTAATACGTCGAGCATAATCAGGTGATATGTAGGTAATGTAGATAACATGGGCGCAAAATGAACGTGCACATACGCACAAGCAACATGTAGATCTGCGCACGGCAGAATTTCGGGAAGCAAGCTGTTTTGCAAGGATCTGTGGCACCCCCAATCTAGAGGTTGGAGGTGAGGCGTCCAGCACATGGCTCGAAGCGAAGTAGCCCGTGCAGGGGAATGCTCATAAGATAAAGAGCCCACCCTTGCTGCGGTGTGGCACACGCATGCTTTGCTGCGCAAACTCACACCGGGAGGTGGGGAGTGACAAGTGGCACGCGCACTGTGCGCAATCTGGGTTGGCGTGCCACACTACGCTATGCGGGGCTACATAAACAGGGCCCGTTGTCCGTGCCCTGATCTGCTCGCAAAGCCTCTCGTTGTTGTTCACGAGGTGCTGGTTTCGGTCGTCCATGCCACAGAGCTGGTTGAGCGGCGCTTTCCCCTCGTTGGTCAAGGCCGGTGGCGGATCTCGTCCGATCCCTGAGCGGCTTGGACCTCTTTTGCATCGACCACCAGCGCTCCATTGTTCTCCATCTTGAAGGTGCCGGGGTCCTGCAGAGAGAGGCGCGGGTTCAGCATGAGGCGCCAGAAGACGGCGCAGTACGCCTGCGTGCTGCTTGTGACTCTGCAGCAAGCGAGGATCTTGCAATCCTTGGCGCGTGGAGGTGCCACCCACAAAAAGCGTGGGGCTTGCTGTTCGAGGGCGTTCCTGCTGTCGCAGCGCTTGTGTTCTTAGCCGGCGTTGATGGCGTCTGCGGACCTTCCATCCTAGTCGCTCCATTTGACGCGACTGCCGTCCGGAGCCGCTGGTGGCATTGTTGTGGGTGGCGTTGGCGATCTCGTCATCCCTGGCACGAAGGGTCTGGGCCAGTGTGACAGCCATCAATCGGCATCGCTTCTCGGACGCCTCCCAGGTGCGATGGTTGTTCGTGGGTTTGATAGGCATCGGTGGTTAGATGAACTCGTTGATGGCGGGGGATGGAGTCCAGTATGTTGTCTCATCATCACGGGTCTTGAACATCGCCAGCGTCTCGTCCGTGACGAAGCCGAAGCCGAGCCGAGTGTCAATGCAGCGCTGAGGTATTCTCCGTGTTGTCCGAGGCGTGCGTCCTTTCCACGGTCCACCCATCATGGGGTGGTGTTCGTGAAATTCGGTGGTGACCATGAAGGCCCTTCCAAGCGGGCTAAAGGCTGATGCGTTCTCAGGGCATGATGCAGCCCAGTGTCCAACTTGGCCGCACACATGCACTCGGTGCTCGGATTGTAAGACTTCCTCCTCAACCTCCCTTGCATCCTTCATTTGAAAAGGGAGGCCACTTACCACAGCCGCGTCCGTGGAAACCGTGACTGCGTCCAAAACCAGCGTGAAGAGATCGGCCACGATTAGTCCTGTCCAGGTAGGATGTTCTCCACGCTCACGGCCGCACCGGCTTGTGAGAGCACCATCTGCTTCTGGTCCAGACTAAGGACGGCGGGACGCTGTGCTTGCGTTCCTGCTCCGTGTGGTCGGCCACGTAGGCAGGGTTTGGTCGGGTCGGCGGGCGATGCCGTAGAAGAACTTTTCTAAGGCACGAGGCATCTCAACCCGTAGTGGGGTCCAGGACCGCGAGCATTTTCTCCATGCCCTTCTCGTCGTCGACAAGCTGAAGTTGTCCTTGGCGAGGTTCATGGTGCCAGCGCCGCTAGCCGAGCCGGAAGCCATCATGGCAAGCCGGCTCCGCAGTTGAGCAGGGTGAGGGTCAAGCTCAACGGTGGGGCCCGCAAAGTCCCCTGCAACTGTGGTACCTGGGTACCAATCTAGAGTACCAATCTAGAGGTCGGAGGTGAAAAGCGCTTTTCACAGCACGCGGGTCGAAGCCATCTGGCGGCAGCCCGTGCAGGGAAGGCTCCTAAGATTTAGGGCCCGCCCTCGCTGCGGTGCGGAACGTGCATGTTTACCCATGCGAAACTCGCAGATGCCTTTTAACAGATGCTTGAGCCATTGGTTTGTGCCTTCGCGGTGGTTCATAAAGGGTTCAACTGCAGCGTTGAAAATGAAGCTGGACAGGATTGGCGCGGACCTTGGCTTGTCAGCCACTGTCTTTGTGTGTCTGTGCCCGTGGTGCCCAGACCACATGCCTACAGTTGGCCTAAAGTCGCTCACAACATCTCACAACCCTATCAACTACGCAAGCTTGCAGCTCGATTTTCTCCACCAGTACCAACTCTCCAGGCAGCAGTTATGCGCCGACAAGGCGGCTGGCATGTAAAGCAAAAACGCCAACCCGCAGTGAGACCGGAACTCTTTTGACTCTTCTCCATTGGACAATCCAGGTACTTGTTAAAGCTTGACTTTGCTTGTTTTAAAATATATATACAGATATACATATATCTTAAGACCCCTTCCTGGCTAACGTGTTTGTTCCATTCAGCCCTGTTTATACAGACAATGACAGCTATTTTGCGACATCACTTACATCGTTTGCCTCATTTCTGCAAATGGAGATGTGGGGCATGGGTCCGTCCGGATATGCCATATAAGGCTTCAGTAAGCATCCATTCCAGCAATCTTCCCAAGCCAACCGCCGGACCAACCATGAGGAGTGGCCCAAATTGGGTTTGCGGGGCCGGCACCAACCGACAACACTGTGTGGGGTTTGTCTCTAGAAACCATTTAGGGTGGGTCCTGGCGCACATGTCTTATTAAACACCTGCTGCTCAAACAACCTTCTTTGCATCCCCCCTTCAAAGCTAAGGGCCTGGTTGCTAACACAAGTCTTGCCGAGCCCCCAATGCATCCTACTAGTAGCACGCCTTCTTGTGACAGGCGAAGCTCTTTGTACGTGTGCGGAATTTGCCCAGCAGGGCAGGTCCAGCGGCATTGGTGCATGCCAGACTCCGTGACTTCATACTGCCTCAGAATTCGATCAAAAAGGGGTACTAAAAATCAATAGAACCAACCAAACTAAACAAACACAACTAAAACCATGCAAAGAACAGTGAGTCAATGGTCTTTGGGGGCTGGGCAAAGGGGCCTTGGCTTAACCTTGTCAGCTGCGAGCGCACGCCTTGGCCCAACTTATAGGTCACACACCCATCAATGACTTGTCCAGCGCATGTCCAGTGCCAGAAAGCTCGTGGCTGATTGGCCAAGGCACAAAGCGCCGTCGCAAAAGATCTTGCTACACGCGCCCAGGCCGATGCCGCCTGCAAACGGCAGCCAGCAAGCGAGCGCTCTTTGTAAAGAATTCTCCAAGACTCCACGCTAGCAGCAAAATGCAGCGCGAGGAAAAAACAGGCCCAGTAGCATAACAGCCCCCAAAGAAACTGGACACAACACGTCGATGCGACGTCTCATGACCTCACGCGCTATTGTTGGAAACAGGTCCCCACCCTGCGACCCGAGACCCACGCTCGGATTTGTCCAACAGGGTCTCAAGAACCCGAGGGCTGACTATTTCAATCTATTTCACTCACGAAAAGTAAAAAGTCCAGGAACTTGGGAGTGAGCAATGTCATTGCAACAAAAGTGCCGCAATATGGCGCGCCTAATCCCCCGGATTGAAGTTGTGCGCCATGCTTCATCAAAAACGCGGCGGCCAACGTCTTGGCGAGACCCATCACAGCCTTCGAGCGGATCCGCGTCGCGGAGTTTCCTTTGGCCAAGTTCAAACCCCATGGGATTTGCCACCTTTTTTCTTGCTAGGGATCCTTATCTTTCCAGCGAACCAGTGACAGGCCGTCAAGGCCGTCAAAGGATCTTCTTCACTCGAGCTCATTTTACACCTGGCGGTGAGCTTGCTAAATACACGCCCACATGCCAGGTTCAGTAAAGCGCCTTTCGCAAAGCTGTTGCTGAAAATGTTCAAAAGGGGAATTTTTCCCTCCCCAAAGCAACTTTTGAGTAACTCGCAAATGTTCACTTGACCCGGATTAACGTGGAACCCCAAACCCAAGAACTGTGTGACACCTTTCGGATTCCATGTTCATGCGCGGAGACATGTTGAAGCATTCTCCACGGATGAGATGGGAAGCATTATCATCCAGTCTGGACGCGCTTGAGATAGTATCACTATCAAATGGATACTTTCCCTCGCATCACTATTTCAATTGGAAGTACCCATCCACAACTGACTTCCTGAGTGTTTTGATTACCGTACTGTTTTGATTACCCCAAGAATTGTGGGACTCTTTAAGAGGGCGTGTTTAAGGTCCAAACCCTTATGGAGATCCAAAACACCCTCCAGTGAAGATCCAGCGAGGCTTCAGGTCAGAAACAAAAACCGAAGCTCGTGACCTTTAGTTCGGGATGGTTGCAATGTCTTTTCAGCACCTGTCCAACCCATTTCAGGAAACCAATGTGCGCATTCCCCCTCTCACGCCAAGCACTGCCCGCCATTTTAGGATCACTTTAGGCGTCGAGAGTGGCCACTGCAGTTTGCTTCGTGGCTTTTGCCGAAAATGCATCCTGCCTGAACTTTGTAGTGTTTAGGAGAGAAGAACAGCGTGTTCCTCAAACAGTTACCCTCTCTCCACCAATCATGGAAATGGACAGTCTTTCCCAAAAAAGGACGTAGTCTTACAACAACCTCTTATCTAGGACTTTTGGAGGAATGCTAAGGCAAAAGGTTGAAACCGGCTCTAAGAGACCTCCCACTCCGGGCCTTTCCATCTGTGCGCGCTTGCTTGATGTGCTCCTCCAGCCTAGTTGCGTTCACGTGGTCCTTGCCGGGAGCACAACCTACTCAAAGGCCTTACCTCAAAGAAGTGTCAAGAGACATCTCTGGCCTCCGGGCACGTGCCCCTTGGTCTGAACTACTTCTGTTGCATTGCCGCAAAAAATGCAAGAAATACTGTCTGGCTATGTGCTTCGTCATAAAGACGACGTTTAGAACAAAACGGATCAGTTTTGGATTTGCATTACGCCAACTGCGAAAGTTAGCAAACACCCCAAGTGCTCGTGCATTTCTAGTAGTTGTATGCAAACAACACCATGTGTTTAGCAAGGTTTCTAGTTTAAGTGAAGACAATGAAGAACAAATTCGAGAAAGATCATTAGGCCCCAAACCCGAAAAAACGAAAAGCAAACAAAACAAAACTCTGAGAAAAATGGTTTTGCCAAGAGTGTTGTTTTTGCGCTTTCTCGAGTTTGTTTGGCTTGCGGAGCAAAACGCGACGGGAAAAGAGCGGAAAAAGGAGCGAAGCTGCGAATCGGGCACGCGATTCCATGAGCGACGAGAAGTCGTCCAGGCTGAAGTCCTTCCATGCCATGGTCGGCCCGAAGATGCCCGACTTGATAGCGCCGGTGGCACCTACCGTCAACTGCGTGGTATGTCTTGCCGCACCCCGTTGCGCTTCGGAAGTCCCCATCTGCTTCTGTCAATCGCGTACAGGGGCGACGGAGCTGTGCCGGTGTCCTCTGCCGAGGATTGCTCGCCATGAGTTCCCTGCTGTGTCGCGTCCAGGCGGGCCTTCTCAGGCGCAGCCGGGCTTCCTCAGCCTCAAGAAGTTGAAGGAAGTCGGTCAGGACCATAGGCACCTGTGCAACTGGGGGCCTCTGGCACAAGGTGTGTCAGGGCTAGGCAGAGGTCTTCCTCCAGTCCTCCGCTTAGCAGAAGGAGCGGTCGTCCTGGCTTCACGTTGCGAAGACGGTCTGGCGCTCCATCGAACCCAGATCCTTCGCCTTAGGCTCCTTGCCTGCACACATAGGGTAGTACATGGCAAGAATGAGGGGAGAGAAGGAAAGTTCTATTCAAACAAGAACAGACATGTTTGCCAAGGGCAGCACTTACAAGGAGCTAAGACAAGCGCACACCTGCGGCTACACAGTAGCCTATTTGGCAACTGTCAAAGGCAATAATTGCACCTTTGCAGATTTGCACACGTCTCAGTAAAGCGCAATCTTAGTCCTTTCGAGCTCATCGACTCGGGCCGCCCAAGCGATGAACAATCGTGACTGCCCCTCGCACCACGCTTCCTAGCCAGTGATTGAACCAGCCAATTGAACATTGTCGCCCCGCCCGCAGCCTCAGACCAGCCGGCTCCGAATTTCTATCTCAGACCACTCATTTTAAAGTTTAGGTGTTGGACCAACAATTTTTGGCCCAGACCACCAATTTTAAGCTACAAGGGCGGATATTTTACCAAGATAGGAACGGTAGACCCGCCCGGATGCGTCGAACAGATGGCGATTGCCGCAATTGCCCAAACTCCCTGGATGCACTGGTCTTGATCAGACGAGCTGGATGCCTGACTCTCCTGCGCATCAAATTTTGATCCTAATCAGTCTTTTGATGTTGAAAACGATTTTGATTTGAAATCAATATAAAATAATTGATTCTGTCGTTTTCGCGACCAATCTGAGAGCATGTGTTTTCAAGTCTGAAATTCAATGCAAAAATCAACCCAAAAAAGCTATACTTCTCATATGCAAAATCAGTCTGAAAATCAATATGAAAATCAATATCCAAATCAATATCCGAATCAATATCAGAATATGAAGAAACTCATTTGATATCTATGTCTCTTTTTCTAATCTTTCTCCAGGTCATTTTGCAGAACTGCAGGCTTCTTTCTCAAGGGGATTCACTCTCCTTTCTCAAGGGGGTGTACTCAAACTGCCTCTGCAGGCTCCTTTCTCAAGGGGATTCACTCTCCTTTCTCAAGGATGTTTACTCAAACTGCCTTTGGCACAGCTCGAACCCTTCCCTTGTCAGCAGGAGATCTAGCAGAAGCTTGTACTTAGGGCAAACTTTCTGAGATATTCTGGTCGACCTCACTCCCATGCTCACTGAGTGCGCAAGCAGAGCCATTTTCCCCACGAAATCTTCGCAAGAAAAGCACCAGTGCGCCCTGGGGTTCAAGTACTTGCTGTTCTCAACCAAGTGTTGGAAGGTGTGAAATTTAAAAACAACATGGAATATTGTTCTATTTGATTCTGCTGCCCATTCATGCAGCTGCGCGTATGTGTCCAAGAACCCTTTTGCAAGGGCGCATGCTTGCTTCCAGGCATTCGAAGACAAAAACATTCCTGAGTCATCAAACAGTGCGATGAGGTCACACATGCTTTGCAAGGCCCTTAGCATGGCAGCTTCATGCTCCAGGCTGGGCTGTAGAAGGGCTTTGCACACTGGGAGGAAAGCAGGGGCTAGCCACTTAGACTCAGCTCCCTTGGCCTTCAGCGATGGGTAAGAGCTGTGAGGCGCTGCTGTGTCACAAATCATGGACAGCCTGAGGTTGGTCAGTCTTGTGGGGGACTGCTGCCTTTTAAATTCCTTTTGCAAGGCTTCAAAGATAAGGCCAAGCCTTTGCTTAGGCTCTATCTTCTGCCACACCAGCCCCGACACCATCGTGCCAGCATAGATAATGAATAATGCTGCCAAGCAAGTGGGAATAAACCCCATGGTCAAACAAATTGTGCAGGCCGTCCCCGGGGTGGCTTGACCTGGGGTGTTCTCTTGCCTCACTGTTTGGAGCCACGGTAAATTCTTGCTTCCCTTTCTCAAGGGTTGCAAAGCACATCCCTGGCTTACCCTTTGCCTCGGCCCGCGCCTTTCCCAAGGCGTTGCACTCCCAGCAGGGGTTGTGCGATTGCCAGTGGGGCAATTTCAAGGTGTTTGAAAAGAACTCGTGGTCCCCCATCACGCACCAAATTACCGCCCTTAGCCCTCCGGCAAGAGGAGTGCCTTTTGGAGCGTAGAAGGGCGAGTCCTTTTTCAAGGGCGCACCGTCTGGATCATGAGTGGGGTGCAGGCCTGTGCCCAAGGCGCAGAAGCTCCAGCACAGCCACTTCATGATGCTATCCCATGTTTTTTATGTAGTGCAAATTTGGGGAAGCCATGAGAATTTCCTTTTGGAAGGGTCCACACAGGTTGATCAAGCCGCCCCAGGACCAGACCATGAGACTATCTCTAGTCTGATATTCAACCCCGTCGCCATGCACGAACAGGGTATGGTCTTTTTCCTCCACCCTTGGACCTTCATTGGGTGGTGGTCCAGCCGGTCGTCACTTTTCAGCATCCCTCCAAAAGGTCTCTAGGCTTTCAACGCCAAACAAAGCTGAAAAGCTGCTGTAGGAAGTAAGGCTGGCAAACACCATGTGCGGGAGAAAGCAGGCAGCCATCTCCTCTTCCTTTTTCAAGGTTTTGGGGTCCAGGCACTATGAGGTGAGCGTCAGGCAGCCCAGTGCTGTTGCAAAACCTACTCACGATTGTGCACGCCATGACACCCTGCGCTGGCCATTGATGCCAGCTCAGGATGGTCGGCGCCGTCAAACATTGCGCACTCGGCAAGCCATCGAATGGTTGCGGCGCTAAGTTTGCCGTGAGACCACAGGCCAAGTAGGGCAGTTGCCAAGGAGCTATCCTTACCTTTTTCAAGGTCTGCCTCCTCTCCTTTTTCCTTTTCTAGTGCTAACTGCCAGCCCCTGAGCCTTTTGGCCATTGGGCAGCCCCCTTTTGCAAGGGGACTGCAAGCTCGCTAGGATCGCTAAAGCCAAAACCGCTGCAGGAAATGGAGGGTCCTTGGGTCTGAAAAGGGTGTCCCTTCTGTATAGTGCTTTTGAGGGCATGCTATCAGTTTGACGGAACATATCCAAGTGTGCTGTTGAAAACGGCAGACCAGAAGTGGACTTGGCGTGGGCTTTTCTTTTTTTGTGGGGCTGACCACTAGTACTACCCCCTTGCGTCTTAAAAAAAAGGTTTTCCTTGGGAAGCAACCACTCAAACCCCCGCCATAAGACGCTTTTTCCATCATTATCTGAGCTCGTTCTTCCCTGGGTCAGCCCTCTTGAGTTACCCAGTTGCCGTATAGCCTTGACAAATGCAATATGGCTTATGGCCTTTTTCAAGGTGTGCCTTGCTGGATGCGTTTTTGCCGTTTCCCGGTTGACTATGCGGCTAGGCACCCCTTTTTCGTAGTAGCTTTTGACAAAGCTTTTTGGGAAATCTGCACCAACTCTTTGGCCTCCTCCTTGGCATCCTTCACTGCAGCTGCGCACAATATGATTTCCTTTTTCAAGGGCTCCAATTTGCATTTGTCCTCTTTAGCAAGGGATTTTTTCATCTGGGCCAGCGCATCCTCCATTGTCTTCTTGCAGTCAACTGTCTCCTTCAGGCTTTGCTTGCTTAGGTAAGGGCTTTTCTTAACCTTTTCCAAGGCTTCTTCATAGTTACTCAGGGTGGTAATGAGAAGCGTCTTTGCTCTCTTTGCTTTGTCGAAAGCATCTTTGAGAGGGTCTTCCGGGTCATCATCGTGCAGGACGGGCAGTTCAGGCTTACCCCTTTTTTCACCCTTTTTACCACCTTTCCCTTTGCCAAGGTGGCTGCTGCTGCTGCCTTTGCCAGTCATGACGGAGTGCAGGTCGCTGCCTAGGAGTTGCTCCCACTCTTCATCATCGTCCTTTTCCAAGGTGAACTCTTGACCCTGCTGCCAAGCTTTTTTGGATTTTCCAGCGCTTGTCCTCTTGAAGTCTGCATTGTCCATGTATTCATACACACCCCATGTTTGGGGGCATTCTCTCCAGGACACCCTCCCCGAAGACAGGTGCTTGTCCAGTGTTGCCCCCATTTATCAAGGGCCTGCTTTTCGGACAGCCACTTCTCCTTTTTCTGCAAGGAGTCTGTTTGCTCCACAGATCTGGTGATATTGCCAAACTTAGAGGCATCAGTTCTCATGAGAAAAAGGGTGGCCCTGCCCTTTTCTTTCCTCCCCAGATTGTCAAACTCCTCCTTAGCATTCTCATCCTTTTTCAAGTGGTTCTGGTGGCGGTTCAATCACTGGATTTCTGACCCTTTGTCACGCTGTCTTGTAGGGCATCAGCAGCATCATCTATGTCAGAGTTCTCATCTGCAATTTGTTTCACTTTATCCTTGAGACTCAGCTCTCCTAACTTTTCCAAGTTTTCTGGGGTGACTGCTGAGCCTTTTGCATTTTTGGTGGCTGCTTTCCTCTTTGGCAAGGGGTATTGCTTGCTGGCCTTTTGTTTGGGGGCATTAGCTGCACCCTTTCACAAGGGTTTAGGTTGACACTTGCTTATATCCTCATGCAACCAGGTGGAAACTAGGTGGCAAATGGTTTGAGCCTATTGGCTGCAGCACGCAATCAATGGTAGCCAGGAAGGTGCCCCCAACACACTATGCCCCTCATTTCGAACCCTCAAAAGTCACACCTGTCACTCCTAGTTGACTCCTTTTGGTATTTCTGAGGGACCCAGCAAGGGTGAAAAGGAAGGAGATCAGAAGTGATCAGAAGTGATCAAAAGTGATCAAAAGTCATTAAAAGTCATTAAGAGTGATTAAGAGTGATTAAGAGTGATCAAAAGTGATTAAAAATGAGTAAAACATGGGTTTGATCACGTTTGATCACCTTTGATCATGTTTGATCATTTGTAATCACTTTCTGTTTTCCCACCAAAGGTTCCTAGAAAAACCAACGCAGAGCTAAGGTCACACCTTGTTTTGTTTCTTGGGATTGTAGTGGGGGGAAGAGTGTGACAACTACCTGTAAACCTCAATTTGTTTACTGTGAAAACAAGTGAGGTTTCTCTTGAATTGTTGTTCATTTTGGTTGTTAGTGGTGTGGCCCTTTGCGAACAGGGTGGTTGCATCACGAAGAAAAGGGGTCCCTTCCAAACTGAAACTTGCAATTTCCTTTTGCAAAGAATTTTCCTAGAAACCCTGCAGCGTTTCCTTTTGCAAGGAAATTCCCTGGAGCGTTTCCTTTTGCAAGGAAATTTCCTAGAAACCCTGGAGCATTTCCTTTTGCAAGGCAATTTCCTAGAAACCCTGGAGCATTTCCTTTTGCAAGGAAATTTCCTAGAAACCCTGGAGCCCTGGACCTGAGCCTTTTACATGGAAATTGCCTAGGGTTATTATCCCCTTCAAAAACAGTCCCTAGGACACCGGAAACGGTTTCCCTTTGCCAGCAACCCCAAAGAATTCAAAGAGACAGGCCTTATTCCTGAGGCAGTAACCCAAAGAAAAGGAGTCTCCACAACACCATCTCAAAAAAAAACAAAGGGTGTGCCCTGTGCTCTTAACCCAACTGTCCCTGTCAAAGGGTTTGCCTATCCTAAGGGTTGGCACCCTGTTCCAGAGGGTTCCACTTTCTTTTCCCTCCCTCATATCTAAGCATCAAAAAAGGGTGGGTTTCCCCAAAGAAGTAGCCCTGAGCTGCAGGGCGCGCTTTTTTTGCCTGCTCTTTCAGGCTTTTGTTTTTTGTGTCAAGCCCCACCCCTGCCATTGCCAAACAAACAACCAATATATATATATATATGACATCAACAGATATGAGGGGTGTAGAGGGTTTGCGATGCAACTTAAGGGGCATATGGCAGGGGCGGGGCTTGACACGCGGGTGAGACTGATCCCTTTTTGCAAAGGGATATGGTTGGCACACTTTGCGGGCTGGTCTTTGCTTTTTTTCCCTTTTGCAAGGGGCTTGGAGGCTGTGGCTTTTAGCCCCGTTTGGCAAGGGGTCACGCTAGTCCCTTTCCCCCGTCGGCTCCACCAGTGGTGCTTCTCCCTGGCCGTCCTGACAGGAAAAACTGTCAGGTTCATGAAGCTCCCTTCCTGCAAAATGTCTGCTCCGTCATCGATCATGACGGAGCAGCCGTGGTGCACGGCGTGGGCAGCTTTGCCCCCGCCCTGTTCGGGCCCGCACACAGAAGGCCCTCTCCAAGGCCCCGAACCATGGGCAGACGGCCAGCTCGGACATCACGCTCCCTTTTTGCAAAGGCGCAGCTGCAGATGACCACAGGGTGGCCACGGTCAATGAGTCTCTGGATGGCCTGGCAACTGGCCGGGGGATGACCCCCCCCCACCTCCAAGACATTGTGGAAGTCCACCATGACTTTGGGGCGGACTCCTTGCACTCCCTTTTCGCAAAGGGGCTTGGCCTCCTCGCCCTTTTTCAAGGGGACTGCTTCCATCTTAGGGGCCTCAAAGGCAGGCTCAGCGCTGGCGGGCTCAGAGCTGGCAGGCTCAGAGGTGGCAGGCTGGGAGCTGCTTTGCTCAGAGGAAGCCTCTTCCTTGACCTGGGTCAACGCTGTGCCAAGGGCAACGCTCAGCCAAGACTTGGTATCTGGAGCAGGGCTGGGTTTTGCCTTTTCGCTGTCCTGGTGCCATTCTGTCCTTTTCCAAGGACTCCCATGACCTATGGCTGGGGGACCTGCTTCTCTCCTCCCACTGCCCTCTTTCCACCCAGCCCGCCAGTCGGAGTACCAGCACCTCGGCAGCGCGCTGACCCGCTGCCCCGAGCACTGGAGCGACGAGGAGGCGGTGACCAAGGAGCTAGAGCTCGAGGCCATGGGCGTCGCCAAGGTCAAGTCCTTCCTTGCGAAGCTGAAGGCAGAGCGCCACCTTGTGGAGCAGTACTTGGTGGGCCACATTGTCAAAGGGGACGCTGCGGGTGCCCGGCGCAGCCTTGAGGAGGCCCGCTTCCCTCTCCCAGACGAAGGCCTAGAGCTCAATCGGCAGCAACAATTTCTACGGGACAGCATCCTCGGAGCCGCTGAGCGGGCCGCCGCGGCGCGAGCAGCGCAAGACGCAGACGAGCTGGACGATCTCCGAGAGGGCGCGGCCAAGAACGCGCGGCCGATTGCGGGGCTCGGCCCGCCGGGCACAGGCAAGACCACCGTCCTGAACAGCTGCGTCGACAACCTTACACCTGTGTTGGCGCATATGGCGGCAGCCACTAAAAGTTTAGGGTTTAGGGTTTAGGGTCAATCCGAATCCGAGGGTCAGGCATAACCCAGGCCATGCTTTTTCCACAGCTGTTTGCTGAAAAACACCTCCCACCCTAGACCCCATGTCATTGGAAAGCCACATCATTTAAAACCATTTGACAAAAAAACAAGGGCGGGCAGCCAAGCACACCTTCCTCAGCGGTTCCTTCCACAACGCGTCGCACAGCTCTATCTTCTTGCCTTGAGAACCAAAACTTTTAAAAGCCGGTGGAAGTGGCCGTGCTTTACTGGAGTTGGCATGAAAATCACGCATTCTAAAGCAAATGCAAAGAGGTAGATTGTGGAACTTCAAAAGCAACATTTTGGAGCCGGTCCTGGATGTAGCCATTCTTTACTTGAAGTTGCGCATTTTGGCTCAAATGCAGGGAGTTGGCAAAAGCGACATTTTGGAGCCGGCCTTGGAAGGGACGTCCCAGCTGTCCCTTTCCCAAGGGAGTGTGTCCCACGCGAACTCACCGGCAGCCTCCTGCTTGACCGCCCTTTTGGCTTGCCTGGCCCTCGAGGTCGTGCCGTGCCCCCAGGGCCGGCCTGCCCTGTTGGCCCAGGGCATCATTTCCCGGATGTTCTCCCGGGGCAGGTTGACCCAGGGCATTGCCTTTTTGCAAAGGCTTGCAGAGTCAGCACACGTGCCTTTTTGCAAAGGCTTGCACACGCGCAGATGCAAAAAACAAAAGTAGCTTGAGGCTCAAATTGCTGCGGCGTGAAAGCATGTTTTGAAACCGATTCTTTAAAAAGACCACCCATTAAAAAGACCACCCATCCACTTCCCAACCCCACATGCAAAAAAGAGGGACCTTAGGGGGGCAAGCCATCCCCTAAAAACTAAAAGGGTAAACTGCCCCTTAGTTATAATATAGTGGTAGGGAGGTAGGTTTTATCAAGGGAAACAGTGCCGCCTCACATTTTCCTTTCACGTCCACCTCCTTGTACGCAGCGGCTAGCACTTTGGCAACCCTTGCCTTTTTTCAAAGGCTGCCCTTTTTCAAGAGCTTCTAGCGCGTTTGCTTTGCGTAGGGCCTGCCTTTTTCAAGGGTGCTCGGCACACAATTTGTCCCTCAACGTGAAGGCTTCCTCTTTTGTCAGGGACTCCTTTTCCACGGCTTCTTTGATTTTATCAATCATAAAAGAATACTGGCTGCTCCTAGTTTTGGTTACCTCAATTATGAGCCTCTTCTTTTCCTTCAAGTCATGGGTTCCTGTCAAGTAACTTCGCTCTGGCTTGGACCCCGTAGTTTTTAAGATTTTCAGCCACGGGCTTTTTCCCACCTTTTGGCCAAGGGGCGGAGGCTTTGGAGGCAGGCTTCTTCAGCACTTGTGCTTCGCCTTTGTCAAGGTATCCCATACTCTCCCTTAAGTCTGTGTGCAAGGGCTCGGGTGCCTCGCTTGGCTGCTTGCCATGTGACCCCGCCCTTCTCCTCAGAAAGCTTGGGGCTGATGGCTGGTGCACAGAGACTGATGGGCTGGCAAGCATTTTGGGGAACTCATCAGACTCCGCAGACACATCGTCAGCTGCTGCTTTTCTCTTTTTGGGCGCTGGCGACTTGCTTCTGCCTTTTTCCAAGGGGTTCAGGGACTGCTTTCTTGGGCGATCCTTTTCCAAGGCAGCTTCGTCCTCTGGTCGCAAGACAACCAAGGTTTCTGTGAGCCTTTCGAACTCACTCCCTGTCAGGGCAGCAAGGCAGCTGGAGCCGCCTGACCTGGCAAGCTTTCGCACACACATGGCTCAGTAGCACATTCAGCCTCTCAGCCTTCATGTTTGTCCAGACAGAGCCATTGAACCTGGTGCTGTTCAGCTTGGGGTTGGTGCAGAAGTGCATTCGGATGCACTTCTGCAGAAGGCTCCAAGGCCATGATGTCTTCCACCAGGGGAAGGCATCGGTGCAATGCCTTGGGATCCACTGCTGAGTTTCTCGACAGAGACTCATACCCCTTCAGGTCCAGCAGCAGGTCCTCATGCCTTGAGAAGAAGCCCTGTCTCGACATAGGGCTTTTTGAAGTGCCTTGCCCCGCCCCTGCCCTGCAGGGCAGGGGCGGGCATCTTTTCCCAAAGATTTGGCGCTGCCTTTTGCAAGGCCAGCTTGAGAGTTATATGTAGGACCTTTGTTCAAAGGGGTCGCCTGGCAAAAGCAAAGCAAACGAGGACCTTTTTCCAAAAAGCCTGGCAAAAGCAAAGCAAAGGCCTTTTTCCAAAGGCAGCGCAATGCAAACGTAGCAAATGAAAGAAAGACGCAGGTGCTATATAGCTTGTAACCAGAATGGCTGCGGTAATCAAAATTCAGCCACGCGTGCCCCAAAACACAACATGCAGTGAGCTGTTTGGAACCTTCGCGGCTGACAGGTTGATCAGTATCTATATATATGAACTCAAGCCTTAAACAAAATCAGTGAAAATCAATGCGAAAATCAATATGAAAATCAGTATGAAAATCAATATGAAAATCCATATGAAAATCATTATATGATCAATACAAGAATCAATCTATTTTTCAAACATGAAATCAAACAAATCAAGCAAAGAACTATTAAAATCAATCCAAAAGCATGGAAATTGATTGATCAGGATCAAAATCCGATGCTCAGGGTCATTCGCGCATGCGAAGCCTGTTACTGGACAATCTCTGCTTTTCGCCTCCTCCCATCTGAGCAAGAATCGGCCTATAATGGGTAGGTTCGACATCTGCATTTAGCAGACACTCGAGGTCAGATTCTGCTGGCTTGCATCAGCCTCGTGTTGCCCATGCTCGAATCCATAATTGTCGTAAGGTCCGACGAATGTCACGTGGCACAGTTGAACCCAAAGCAGGACCGATGTTTGCTGACTTAGTAGACGATCCGCTCCCTGGATATGCTGATGAAGTGATTACTGCGTGGGTCTCCAAGGGTAATGGGCCTTGAAGGGTGTGGTCTTTAGCTTGAGGATATCCCTCAGCGCCTCCATGTTCATCAAACGGGGAATTTGGGTTTAGTTCAGGCTGGCCTGCAGCAGGCCTTGGCTGGGAAGGGTTTGAAACGAAAGGCTTCTAGTAGCTCGGACACAGAGGCTTGGAGCACTTTCGCTTTAAACCTACAAATCAAGTTCCTGGGGCAGTAGCTAAACAACAATAGTAAAAGCTGCGAAGGCAGGAGCCAAGGGCTTAAAGCTGCGAGGTGGGCCTGGCAGGAAAAATGCAGCCAGAACGCCAGAACAGTGAGGAGAGCGTACAAACAAACTTGCTGGCCCAGCTTGTATTGGGCTAAGATGCAAAAAATGGAACTATGATCATGAGTGGCATTCATTTCAACGGCCACGTTCTGCGAAGACCCACGCGTGGCTCCAGCATCCAACCTGCGCCAGGTTTCAAAATCAAGGTTGCGAAAGATCACGCGCTGGCATCTCTGGGCTGAAGAAGGCTTCTTGCCACTAGGGGCTGCGTGGAGACGCAGTGCCAATCCAGGGCACATTGCGAAAACAATCCCTGGATTTTCTAACCTGCAATTTGCCAGGCCTGCAAAAGGCGAGCCTTTCTGAGGCTAACTTGAGGGTGCCATTCACAGTTTTGAACACAAAGCGGCACCATGCACACGCAACGAAAAAATCAATTTTAAACATTTGGAGTGCTTGAAGCAAGAGTCATTTCCATCCAGGAGGCATGATGGGAAGCCCTGGCAGAAAAGTGACAAAGCCAGACCTGCACAAAGGACGCTTGCCTGCACAAGGCGTGGTCTGCGAAGTCAGGGGGGATTGGGACTGGCTAAACTCTTGGCTAAACATCCATGCTTGGAACACTGGCTCTGGGATGCGCTGGCTTTGTAATGCAAGTTGCGCGAACTTTAAAGTGGGCAAAGCAGTGTTTTCACACAGAGTTCCAGCAATGGGCGAGGAGCTGTGCCGAATTTGGGGCTGGCCAGAAATGGCCCCACACGTGCTGATTTTTTTGAGACTGGCTGCATGCAGTGGATCAAGGGATTGGTGCAGACATTGCTGGCCAGGCGCTGCTTGAGCTTGCTGGCAAACAGCCAGGCAGACCCTTGAAAGAAAGGGTGTCTCATGTGTGGAAAGAAGTCCAAGGACTGCATCACGAGTGCAATGTAGAGTACCGACTTGCCAACCTCAGCCCTGAGATTTTAAATCAAGGCAAGAAATCGAAAGGCAAGCCAACCTTGAAAGGGCCTGCAGCCAACGTGCGCCATCTCGTTCCCATGCTACAAATCCTCACGGCAAAATACTTCAGCATGGGATCAGGCCATGACAGAGCTTGCCATAAGCTAGCCAAATTCTTGGCCAACTCCTATGCAGCCATGGAGTTTGCAGAAATTGCGAAATGGGGAAAGTGGCTGGCCATCACATGGCCTTGGAACAAGAAGCTCTGAGGTTGAACCCCGAAACCTTGGCCTGGAGGATTGCTCCCAAGCTGCATCAATACTTGCACCTGGCGGAGTGCAAGTTCCCACCTCTGAGTTTCTGGTGCTATGCGGATGAAACAGCAGGCGGGCTATTTGCAGGGCTCTACAAAAGACGAGGTGGCGCCGAAGTGCTTGGCACCTCCTGCAGCCTTATGCTGCAAATGCGTGCCCTGAACAAGGGCTGGCTTGCAAAAGCCATGTGCTGCTGCGCATCCTGCACAAAACTTGCAGCTGAAGAAACGGCGCAAGCACGTTGTTTTTCTCCGCTTTTGGGAGCTGGTCACCAGCAGCCTGGTTGTTTAGCTGGTGACCAGCCTCAAGTTTGAGCTGTTTGGTATTTTTGGTTGGCAGCTTAGATTCTTGGCTGGCAGCTTGTTTTGTTGGCTGCCAGCAAAGAATCTTGGCTGGTGAACCCCTTGGATGTTAGGCTGGCAGCCTAGAAAACCAACAGCCACTGATATTCTTGGCTGGTTGGAGCCCCAGGGTATCTACCCTAAAAGACTGTAAATGTGCCGGCTGATATGTAGTGAAACCAAAAACGTGTGTGAACTGTGCAACTGTTGTTTTTTCATACTGCGCACACTGTGTGAAACTTGAGTGTGGTGTGGCCCTACAGGGCAACGTTGTACATGTGCTTGTTGAGGATGTCACAGCTAACCGCTAACCAACTTTGTCAGTGAGTCTGCTGGGTTGTCCTCTGGCTTTACTTTGTGCATTGTGATGATTTTGCTCTTAACAAGTTGTTGTATGAAGAAGTGTCACAGCTCGATGTGCTTTGCTTTCTTTGATGTGCCTTCTCTGATTTTGCTGTGCTGCTGTCTGTGTTGATGCGTACTTCAATCGCTTCTTTGACGAAGTTGCTGATGTAGAGGCTTTCTTGCGCTGCTGTACCAATTGCGTATAGCTCTGACTCTGCTGATGAAAGTGCTATTGTTATTGCTTGAGTCCCCATAGCGTACTGCTGCTCCAACGAAGTATAGCACAAATCCTGTTGCGCTCTTCCTTGTTGTTTTGCATGATGCCCAGTTATCATCTTTGTATGTGTCAATGTGATTCGCTTGTCCTGTGTTTGCATTGTTGGTCGCAAGTTGTGTCGCATGTACTTTGTGCCTTCAAGGTACCTGATCACGTGCTTAAGCTTCTTGTAGTCAAACTGTGTTGGTGCTTGTAGTGACCTTGTGAGTTCCTTTGCTTCACACTTGGTGTCTCTAGCCATATTCTGTTCATGAGTTACTTGTGTTGTTTAGTGGTGCTTTATCTTCTGCTGTACCTTTCAAGTGTGACACTCCTGGTGATGGTGCTGGGTTGCATGTAGTCATGCCTGACTCCTCCAGGATGATGTCAACATAGCTGTCGTTCAAGCTGATGTCAATGTAGTTGCCTTTGTGTGAAATGTCTCTGCCAAGGAAATGTATTGTTGATCCAACTGTGAGGTCGTCTGTGTGTCCCAGAAGTACTTCCTTTCACATTCTGCTGAAGAGCGTGTTGATGTCCTATGAATAGCCGGTCGTCTACATAAACCATGATGTAGACCTGGCAGTCTTTTGACCTGTAGACATTGCTTTCTGTTGTGCATCTCACAAGTTCAAGTGTGACTGTGAGAACGTGTGCTATGTGGTATTGCCATTGTTTTGGTGATGATCTTAAGCCATAGATGGCTTTGTTTAGCCGCAACATTATGTGTCTGTTTTCTTCATTGCGGAACTCGTGTTGCGGTCTCATTACCAAGTTAGTTGTACACCAATGCCATTGTGAGAAGGCAGTATGCAGAACAATGTTGTACTAGCAAAGAGTACGTCGTGGTCTGTAGCGGGTTCTGTGTAGCCTTTTGCTACGGTTCGTGCTTGTACTTCGTTGTGTTTTTGTTCAAGAACCCATCTGATTCAACGATGTTTGCTTGCTGCTCTGGTGTCATTGTGTTGCAATCAATCTCTGTAAGGGCTGATTGGTCTTTCATCTGTTGTACTTCCTTCTTCATGCCTTGTGCTACCTGTTGTGGATCCAAGCCTTCTGCGTCATGTGTACTTGGCTCGAGTAGGATCCTCTCATTGTCTATTTCTTCTGTGTCCTCATTCGATGCTGTCTCCATGTGTTTGCCTTCTCTTGTTGTAAGCTTGATGGCATTGCTTCTCGTTTTCCCTTTTGGTTGTTCTGCTGTTGTACGTCGCTCCAGCGCTCGTCTTTCTGGTGTTGCGCGCTGTTGCTTGCCTGTGCTGCCTTCTGCGATTGTGTCATCTCTCTCTCTCTCTTGTGTGTGATGTACGCGGGTGGTGCTGTCAATGCTGGTCGCATCTGATGCGTTGGTGATGTGGCCATTGGTGATGTTGGTTCTGCTTCTGCTTTGGTTGTTGATCACGCGACTGTGCTGTGCTCTGTCTCTTGCCTTCTGCTGATGTGCTTGTTGTGGTTGCGTCCTGTTGTGGTGTAGGTGCTTTGCCTGCTGCTGGCGTTGTCACTGGTGGTGCGAGAGTTGGTGTAGGCAGCTGATGCCGGTGTCTTCCATGGACCTGTGTGTACACCGTCCAAAAGTTGCTGGTTGTATTTGTGAGGCATTATTTGCCTTCTGATTGTCCATTCTCTGACAATCTTGTTCTAAATCCCGATGAGGGACTCACCTGTTGTTGTATCCTTGCCAAGCCAGATCCCGTTGTAGAACCTTGGCTCTGGTTTTGGAAGTTGTTTCCCTTGGCTCTGGCTTTGGAAGTTGTTTCCCTGTTGGAAGCATGTGTTGCGCTGTCTCACCAAACTCGCAAAGTGGTGTGTGTTGCTCTCTGTTCCATCTGTTTAAGTAGCTTGCGCATCCATTTCTGTGAACTGCATACCTGTTCATGATGTAGCACTGTGTCGAACTATCCAAGGCATGAGTGGGTGTTTCATTAAAATGTCTCTGTTGTAGTTTTGCCTGATTTGTGCCTTGACTGTTCTGACTTGCGCAAACAGTGTTCTGCGCGCTCGCTCTACTCCTCCTTATGATTGTGGTATGCTCCTGAGTTCCTTGTGGTGATGTTGCCTGGCCTGTTTGCCATTAATGTGATGAGTGCTGTCAGGAAGTCTTCCTGATCTGATTGTAGTAGAGCTTGATTTGGCCGTCCTCACCAATGTCATTCGGATCCACTGCGGCAACCTCAACAGCCTGGCCTTTCGGCCGGCTGACCTTAGGCTGAGAGCCAGGGGGCAGGTCGAAGCTGATCAGATCCTCCTCATCCGAAGAAGAAGACCAATCCATCACATCGTTGAGGCCGCTGACGGTCGCCGCGTGAATGTCAGGTTGCATCATCTGCAAGATGTTTGCTTCCTCCTTGACGGTGTCAAGGGGGTAGAGGGGGTTTGCCTCCTTTTCAGTCTCCAGGAAGATCTCGCGCTTCGGCTCTTGCGCGGCGATTTCGTTGATCGCCTCCAACTCCCTCTCACGGACCTCATTGTCGAAAGGGTCCTCAGGGTTCTTTGCAATTGCCGGACCGCCAGTTTCCTGGGGTGTAGCGCCAACGATCGGGATGGACGTGTCAATGTTCAGGTACTCCCTCTCGAGGCGATACCAATTCATGGCCATCTCAAAGCGATATAAAGCGATTGATCTGACCAATGCAGTACCCGAGCTTGGCAGCAGCTACAAAATAACTAATGTAGTGCTTCCTGTTCCGCTCATTGTCATCGGTGTGAATGCGGTCAGCTCGAGACGTGTTGGAAATAAGAGTCTGAGGGTCTAGGACGGTGATGCCTGCGGAACCATGCAGCAATCGAGCGTGCCCGTCCATCTGAGTTTTGTAAGATTCACTCAGCCCATAGGTCTCGTAGTCTCTCGGCATGATGAAGACGACCTGGACGACATCATTTCTGAAAGCGATGTGGCGAAGTCGATCGCGAACTGTCATCACCGCTCTAGCATTCCTTTCGATGATGTCCATTGCCGCCTTCCGCTTTGCCTCGGAATCAGTGGCCCAGCCCGCTAGGGCAGCGGGGTTGTCGATGTAACCATTGCGACCGACAACGTCGTTCCCGGACCACGAAATGACAATGACATAAGGTCGGGGCTCAGTCCTTTCGGCGAGCTTGATCATTGCTCGCTCAGCAGCGTCAGGAGACTCCGATAGCCCTTTTCCCCACGTCATCTCGGACCACACCTCATGTTTGTGCCCGAAGAGAGTCCGCTTGTTCTCCTTGATGATGGTGCCAACATCTGTCTTTGCTCCATCTTTGACCAACGCATTGAAGGAGTCACCGAAAAACAGATAGTTGACCGCGGGTTTCCCCGGGCAGAAGAGGATATCGAAAGCCTCAACCGGAGCCTCTTTGAGAATACCCGCAGTACCTGTCAATGATGACATGGCGTTCTTGGCGAGAGCCAGCGCATCGGTACGTTCACTCATCTTGGCAAGGTCGACACCGGAGTTCACGTCCTTGACGATGAATGATTGAGTCGCCGCATCACGGAACATGTCTGACCAAGCCTCTCGGTTGGCAACGCGCAGCTCGTCGGGGATGACCTCGGCCTTCACCTTCTCATCGAGCAGGATGTAGTCCGAGCCGTAGTCAATCCGAGCAAGCGGCACATCTTTGTAGTGCCTCTCAGAGAATGCCGATCATACCGTCTTCAAGGCCTTCTCAACAGGCAGTTCTTCAGCCATGGTCGCAACTAGTATACGTGTTTCAGCAACCTTCTCTTGAACCGACACTGCATAAGCAAAAGCCTTGTGAATCAAATCAGTCATGATGTATGTGTAGGATTCAGTGTTCTTGAGATTCCGTCCCCTACCTTCAGCATGTTGGACAGTGCAAGAACATACTCTTCCATCAAGGTAATTGTGGAGGCAATGCATGTTGGTCTTAATAGTCCATGGTTTCTTCATAGGAATCCCATCGGTAGTTTTGACACCAACAGCACAACCATCAAATTTAACAGAAGTCATGTTGTTTCGGATAACGAACTTGTCAACAGCCTTATCGTCCCAATAAGTGCAACTCCTGGGCCATTCAATAGCAATCAACGGTTTGGCAAATTCCATTGAGTTCACGAGGTCAACGAAGGCAGACCAAATTCTTTTGTAAATGGATCGATGTCGCTTCACCTTCTCTTTCGCCGTGTCATGATTCATGTTAATATGAGACCAAGCAGTTCCGCCAGTGCAAGGGATACTTGCCCATAATAAAACAGGTACAGAGCCCTTGTTGCCGATAGAGCGAATATGCTTTACCTCGTCAACGACACGTTTTCGAGTGGCGTGAGAAAGGATATCATCGTCCTGTGTAATCCGAATCACGTGGCAGCCTAAAGCGGGTCGGCGCGAAGTATCACCAAGCTTGGATTCGTGTGAACAGCAAACTTCCACCAGGATACGATTAGGGGCACCCCCCGTATTCCTGGCCTCGGATTTCTCCAGGCGTGGCGACACAGCAGCCGGCATGCCTGAGACATCAACTTTGCTAGCAATATTCATGAGTTTGAGCCCTCCCTGCCACTTCTCAGCATTTGTGAAAGGCTTCGTGAGAATATCCGCTGCCTGAAGTTCGGTGGACACGTGTGTAAGCTTATAGTGTTTCCGCCTGAATTGTTCCGCTAACCAAGCAAGGTTAACACGTTGGGTCTTGTCGGTATGGCGGAAAGCCGGAGATCTACCACTTTCAAGAATACGGATAGTGGCCTGGTTGTCCTCGAGGAAAATGCCTTCGAAAGAACCATTGTTGATAAGAGTCACACTCTCGCTACCAATACGTTCATCCCCAACATACTCAAAGTCAGTGAGATTGTCCCTGATCTCTTTGGCCTCGATTTCGAGATCTGCCTCGCCGGCCCCCCGCATGAAGAAATACGTCTTACCCATCCATGCGGAGTCGGTTTGGCTTTCTGGATCATTTGGGCAAATTCGGGAAACTTTGAGATTGATGTTGCCATCGCTGAAGAGTTGAACCGTGTATCTGGTGCTGGACAAGGCCTCGGTTCTAACCGGGCAGTCGTCGTTCGAAGGAACAAACAGCTGGGTTCTTCTTTTGTTGTGAACTCTGACTATATATCCATTGACCGTGTCGTTGATCCAATAATCGGAAGTTCTTGATGGGGTGAGAGTGCATGTTGGGTTTTCTGTACCGCCCCCCGCCGACTGTATGATCTCCCAGAGGCAGGAAGACGGAAGTCCAACAGCACGCAATGCCACATTAGCTGCAATCACCTCCACTTCCGTGGACGACATCGCAGTGGAAGTCTGCTTTTTGGAAAATGCAGTCAGAGGATAGAAGGTATTAGGGCCAATCAATGCAAGAAAACACCCTGATGTACTGCGGGAGTCATGTTCGCCAGCATGATCTGAGTCCGCAAACAACCATAGTCGGGTTCGTGATGAAGGGTCACCAACGAAACCGTGCATCTTCCGATCGACTGTGGTATGAATATAGCACATTAACCGGAAGAGCGCCTGGTCGCAGTCGACGGACCACTTGGTAACGCGAGAAGCCAGTCCCTGGGTCGCTCCCAAGAGATCAAAACGGGCCATCCGCGCAGCAAACAGGACCTTCATGAGGATTTTGGAGGCGGTGGGTTGAAGAATACCCTTCTTCTCCGTATCGTCTTTGGTGGGTCTTGCAATGCGGTCATCCTGAAATGGAGTGGAAACCTTCTTGAACTGAACATTGCCCCCCGCAAGCTGTCAAGGCATTGTTTAAGGAATCCGGTCATGTCGTAGGTAACCAGCGTGACGGGTTTGTCCATGCAAGGTTGGTGCTGAAAAAGTTCATCGAGATATGAAAAACCTTTGGCTCGATTGGCTTTCTTGGCGGACGTCTTGTCCCTGAGCTTCTTCACGGCCGCAGCCGCTAGGCGGGCATTTCCAACGTTTTCATGAAAGAAATACGTGGTTCCAACCCAAAGAAAGGGAACAGTCTGAATCTGATCATCGTCTTCATCGAAATGCCAATACTGTTGAGCAGCACCGTCTTTGTCAAAACATGGACTGCACTCTGTATACCGCGTCCCACCCAACCCAATCTCTTTGGCAACACCGTTAGGCGTGCGGCGAAATTTGCGCCTTGGCTGCTCGTGTTGACAAACAACCACGCCATGTTCTGGATAGTGTTCCCAGTAATCCTGAGTTCGGCGAGCTGCGGCTGCAGTCTTGTCGGATGGATCCTCCAGGTCATGGTTGAAAACATGAGCGAAAGGATGATGTTCAGGCGAAAGTTGAACCTTCTCCGTGACAACATGCTCGCATCCGAGGTACCTACCAGCAGCCGAAGGTGGGTCCATGTCAATCTTAGAAGAAATGAGTTCCCAACCTTTTGCAACATTCTGCACCGGTCCCGACATCTTGAAGTCGTCCACGTACACTGCGAGCAGGAGTCGAAGTTTCGGATGCCAGAAACTGAAGGCCAGGCTCCAGGGTAAACAAGACGGAAACCAAGGGACAAGAGAGTGTCTTCACAATGCTTCTCCCATAGACCCCCCGAATCCGGGTGGCCGTAAAGAGCAAGAACGAGCTGCACCACCGGATCGCTATATTTTGAGGCCCAACCTTTCGGCCAGCGATATTTTGGGAGGCGTACCCATGTCTTGATTCCCTTGTATAATGCCTGCGTATATGCCTGTCGCCCGTCGGATTGTTGGGTGCAGTTACCAGGCATAGCTCCATAAGCATCGATGGCTTTGGCAGCTTCCATGGTGGAAGGGGCCGATCCAAGTTCAGCAAATAAAGCTTGCTCAGCATTTTCGTCTTTTACGTTGTTCCCCTGAAACACAGTCCTTCCCTTAAACTTGCGAAGAGGGTTCCCTTTTTGAAGTTCACTCTCTTTCTCAACACAGATTTCAATCATTTTGCCAACATGGACCTTTTCACTTCTCCCCTTAGCTTCTTTGACCACCTGCGACCACTCACGTACAGTGTTGTAATCCCATGCGCCCTTGCTCTCAAGGTTGTGCCACTCCACGTCAATAGACTTTTGAGCATCAGCATTGCTTTCAATCTCCTTCCGCCCCACCGGTCTAGCAACCATAGCATGAATAACGGGGTGCAGGTGAGCTTGAAGAAATTTGCAACGATGTTGACCAATTTCGGGATTCGCAGAAAGTGCAGGCAAAACCACAACATCCAGCGCGTCCTCAACAGTCTCCTCTTTAGAGTGGTTCCCAACGCAAGGTGCAATAGGCATACGGGGAATGCTTGAAAACTCATCTTCCAATCCTGCAGCGGTCGGCCTAGCTTTGGATGAAGAAGCTTCCGGGTCCTCGGAGACGGGCTCATCGATGAAAGCCTTGCGAGCCTTCTCTTGTTCATCATTAATGATGGCGAGTCTCCTTTGCTTTGTTGACATAGTTTTCCAAAGAAAAGGTGGAATACTGTCGGGTTTGCTTGATCCTGAATACCTCCGTGCTTTCACACCCCCCGCATCGTAATGAGCACCTCCATCTTTGGGAACAAAGGTGTCCTTGCTGGTCTTCAAATCGATGACCTTGATCATTTCATCCGATGCGGGTCCCTTTTCGGGGGAAACTTTGATCAGCTTTCCGAGGTTTTCAGCGAGTTCCTGATCATCAATGTCATCCTGGCCTGGCATCTCTGCCGGCAAATCCTCCTCCAAGAGCGGCGCATCCAATGCAGCTGGATCAGGCGTTTCAGGAGCGTATTCAAGCCCTGGCATCACGCCATTCATGTGCAATAAGTGCCGTTCGACCATTGGAAAAGAGAATTCACCACCAGGACGGTGGCACCGGCTGTATAACTGACACCGGCTGTATAAACAAAAACGTGCCAAAACGTGCCAAAACGTGCCAAAACGTGCCAAAACGTGCCAAAACGTGCCAAAACGTGCCAAAACGTGCCAAACTGCGATGCCGAAAACGTGCCAAACGTGCCAAAACGTGCCACGGTTCCTGCCAGGGGGTTGAGACCTGACAGCTACATTGGATGACACATTTCGTGCCAAAACGTGCCAAAACGTGCTGTGTCTCTGCACCATGCCGAAATGTACATGTTGATAAGGCTGTAGTTGATAGGAGTATATGCTACATATATATTTTTATATACACATACATATAGGTAGTACATATAGATGTATACATATATCCATATAGGATGGCCAGTTGCACACCTCCAACCCATGCCAAGGTGTTTTAGGGGACCTTTTTCGATTTTTTGGGGTTTGTGAAGGCAGTCCCTTTTTTTCTGGGGATCACTCAAGCTCAAAGTGTTGCAAAATGATAGGGGTTGGTCAACATGAAGACAATTCCAGTGAATCCTGACTTTCCAATTTTTGTAGAACAGTCCAACAAGGCAGGTTCGTTTTGACAACAAATATACTGTATATCTACGTCCAACCTTGGCTTTCATTTTGGGGTACCCTTGTGGGCGGGTTGAAAGGGATCAGGAAACCAACCGGATTGCCCTCTATTTGGTTTTGCAACAAAGAAAATGCACTCACATGTTTACTGCAGTAGTCCCCCTTCAAGGCCCTGTTTCCCAGCAAGGCGGCCCTTTTCTCAATTGACCAGTCAGCTATAGTCAGCTGCTGCTGCACGCAGTCTCCTGGCTGTTTGGCTCCAGATGGAAAAGGGGCATGTCATAGCAAGGCACTTGTTTGAGAACTGCGTGGTTCCGGACCAGGGTGAGCGATTGCGGCGCACTGGTCAACTTTGCCCTGGCAGCTCTTTAAAGCAAAGCAAAACTCGTGAGGCCTTTTGGTGGGCACGCTCAGTTTCGGACGCGCCAAAGTTTTTTACATCCCTGGCCGTGAAAGCTGCTTTGAAGACCTTGCTTTCGAAGTACGACATCTCGGTTCCTCTTCTGGCAGGCCGCACATACAAACAGTGGATTGACGATCAGAGCGTTCTGGTTCTACATCTGTGCCAGCGTGCCCGCAAGAATTTTGGGTCGAAGGATCGGTGCAGTGCGTTGTGGAGCCCCGCAAGCATGGACTGTGCTGAAACTCAGCCGATGCCGATGGAGGCTGGGCACCAAACCGTTCTACCAAGTGATAGTTTCCCCGTTAGCTGCCCTCAAAATGTTGCACGCGACCCTGCAGGGGCTTGATGGGTCTCTTTTCCAGCTGGATCGCCCGGATGATCCTGTTCAAGAAACTCACCATATATTGGTTGCTACTCCCAACAAGTGAGTGGAACTGCATTTTGCAAAATACATTTGCGTGGGAGTGTCTTGTGCTAGCCCAGGACAAGGCTGACAAAGCTGATCCCTCAGAAGGCCGAGCATGTTCAATCCCCAAGCCCTACTTGACAAAAGTTGTTCCTTTTTGTTTGCTGGGCTTTTTCATGAAACCATTCAATGTAATGTGCCCCAAAAGGGATCCCTTTTTCCACAATGTCACCAACAGCCAAGTTGATGTTTTTCTCTCAGCATCCAAGCCCTAAGCCTTCACTACAGGAAAGGAATGGTTATCCCTGTTTGTCCCTTTTTGTTGCTGGGTTCCCTGAACTAGATAAAAATCGTCAAGTTGATGGACTCATTCCCTGCCGCCCAGGATCGATCCCTGCTCTTGACTGTGGACGCACGCTCATGCTGGGGGAAGATGATGAGGACATCAAAGCATCCTGTTGAAAACCTTATTTATTCTTTCAGTTGTTCTCATGTTGAGGTGGTGACAATCGAACCTAAGGAAGGCTGTGGCGAGGGCCTCCCGAACATTCAGAAGGGATGGAAATGCCAGTGGAATGAGTCTGCTTTTGAGGGGTCACAGGCTTGCACCTTTTCACCCGTTTGGGTTGCTTTGTGTTCCTGCAGGCCCCAGCGGTCGACCCAAAGAAGCGTGAGCTGGTCAACCAGCTGCAGAAGAAGGCTGTGAAACTGCAGCAGAAACGCTTTAATGAGGACACTACCCATTTGCCCCCGCAACCTGCCCCCATAACGCTGTAGGAAAGGGCCGAGCTGCAAGCTGACCAGGCCAGAAACTTTTCGGTGCATCTTTTTTAGGGGCCCCGGAATGGTGGCTTTCCATTTGGATGTTTTTTAGAAACCCAAAAAAAGAGGTACACCCTAAAAAACAAACACCATCAACTTGAGAGTTTGCATCTTGAGAAACAATTGGGTGTGTCTTGCAATAGGAACCCTTTCACCATGGGCAGTTTGTAAGCAGCTTGGGTTTGCAAGTGCTTTGGAGTGAACATCCCCATTGAAACTTCTGAGGGCAATAAGGGTGCATCTTTTTGGGCGCTGTTCTTTCTTTTTGCTTGCCAAAAACATAAGTCACACATGGCCGAAGCCACACCTGATCCGCTCCTCGCCCGCTGCAGGTGATGCCCGCAAAGGCCCAGCCTGAGGCGCGCAGGGCTGTTGATCATTCCGTTGGTTGATTCCTTGCTGGATTCCAGGAGACTTGGAACGACTCTCAAGTGGAGTGCGACTACTCTGAGGCAAGTTGTGCATGGCATGAGTTTGAAAGTTGCTGGCATGAGTTTGAAAGTCAATGGCATGTGCATGCGCAACAGGACTGGAGAAACTGGCCATGCTACCGCAATGGATTTGAGGCGACTATCATGGAGCCCCAATTGACTTGTTTGCAGGGGTGCAAAGTTCTGAGCCAAAGACCAGCGCCTAGGATGAGAGCTTGGCCAAGGAGGACAACCTGCAGGCGAAGCAGGCCGGGCCGCCTTTGATTCAAGCATGTTACGCAACACTTATTTGTTGGTAATTATTTGCCTCAGCTTTAAATTGAACATACCCTTCACTTGATAATCGCTGGTCGTATTCCTGGCAGAGAGCCCCCACGACAAGGCCGTGCCTAGTTGTGGCTGCAAAGAGTCGGTGGCAGGTGCTGCATCCGGCCGAGTCTGGCAACGCCCTCCCCTCAGCTGCTCTATCAAAGTTTGGGGTGGGAAAGGTTTTGATTCAGCCCCAGGGCGCCGAGAACGAGAAGGCTGACAAGGCCGAGGGCTCAGTCCCACATTTCGCACCATTGCCTTGTTGAGGGTTGGATTCAGCAACTTTGTGAAATAACTGCACAACACAAAATGCACAGATTAAGCAAGATAAGAATAATCCTTTTTTGCTGGCTGGCTCGATCCCACACATGCCTTTGCAGGAACTTGAGCCGGACACGTCGCTGATGGAGGCCTCGACCTCAGCTGCAGCAGCAGTTGATCATGTCTGAATCTTGCAGGGCGATGTTTGGGTGGAAGGGGTCCAAGAAATTGCGGAGGTCAGCCCAGCTCAAACCGTTAAAGTTGCAGCCTGCTACCTGCCAGGAAAACATGTGGACTGAAGCCTGGGCTGGCGAGGCTCTGTGCTCAGTGCTCAGCTGCTTGCTCACAAACGTGGCTTCGACAGTTCTAACCCAGTCTCATTTTGTTGCCCAGGAATTGACCAAGCAGGCCTCTGATTACAAGCAGGCTTATTCCCAAGCAAGGCTCCAGTCAAGTCACATGTCTTGTTTGCAGGAGACGGTGGAGGCAAACGGCTCTCAGCCTTACAAGGACAGTGGCACAATCTTTCCAACCCACACTTTCCAGCGCGTTGCAGGAGGTGGGCTGGGAGAGTTGGGTGCCCCCCACACAGGACTGACTCACTTGTCTCCTACACAATGTCAATCAAACAAACCTTGAATGTGTGCCAGGCCTATGGCTGGGAAGATTCTGCATGGAACAGCTGGGAGCATGACAAGGCAAGGTCAACCATGTTCATGTTTGATTGACTGGCCGCCAGCCAACTCACTGCCAGGAATGGGGCTGGGACGACAACCAGGCGCTCTTACCAAGTCAAGTTGCACTTGCGCAATGGCCTTTGCAGGGCTGGCATGAGTCATGGGAGTGGACTAGCTTTCAGGCCCAGTGAAGCATTGCTTAAAGCACTTCCGGGTGGCAGCTGACAGGGCGCCCCGCATGAGATCGAGGTGTTTCCCAGCAAGGCAGGGCCGCAGGTTAGAAGTTCATCCATGCATCAATGATTTGACCAAGCAACCCACCAAGTAACCAAGCCAAACCTAGCTTGCCAACCACAAGCAAATCAAGCCTAGCCAAACCAAGCCAAGCCAAAGCAAACCAAACCAAACAAAAACCGAATCAAACCAAACCAGCTAACCAACCCCGACCCAGCCCGTCCCAATAACCAATCAAGCAACCAATCAACCAAGCAACCAATCAACCAAGCAACCAAGCAACCAAGCAACCAGGCAACAAGGCAACCAAGCAACCAGGCAACCAAGCAACCAAGCAACCAGGCAACCAGGCAACCAAGCAACCAAGCAACCAAGCAACCAAGCAACCAAGCAATCAAGCAATCAAGCAATCAAGCAATCAAGCAACCAAGCAGTCAAGCAATCAAGCAATCAAGCAATCAAGCAACCAAGCAATCAAGCAATCAAGCAATCAAGCAACCAAGCAATCAATCAATCAATCAATCAATCAATCAATCCAATCAATCAATCAATCAATCAATCAATCAATCAATCAATCAGGCAGTCAATCAACCAATCAACCAATCAATCAACCAACCAACCAACCAACCAATCAATCAATCAATCAATCAATCAATCAATCAATCAATCAATCAATCAATCAAATCAAAACAATCAATCAATCAATCAATCAATCAATCAATCAATCAATCAATCAATCAATCAATCAATCAATCAATCAATCAATCAATCAATCAATCAATCAATCAATCAATCAATCAATCAATCAATCAATCAATCAATCAATCAATCAATCAATCAATCAATCAATCAATCAATCAATCAATCAATCAATCAATCAATCAACAATCAATCAACACACCAATCAAGCAAACAAGCATTCAGCCAGTCAGTGCCCTTAAGCACTGGGCGTGTAGCAAGCCCCAAAATGCTTCCCATGCCTGCGCACAGGAGGAAAGTGGCTCCAACGAGAGCAAGGCGCTAGATGTTCACAAGAATGTGCAACAAACTTGGGTCTACGCAGGCAGCTCCAAAGAAGCCAAAAGCCGTGGCCAACCAGACCGAGGCACCCCGCGTCTCAATGAGTGTGCGTTGCGTGCTGGCTTGGCAGGCCTGTGGAAGCAGTGGCCACGAGTAACTTCGGCTGCACTTTGAGTAGTCAAGTCCCTGGTTGTCTCCTCGACATGTGGGGGTCCTCAACGTTTGGGAATGAAAGGTAGTTGCCCTTTTTGGAAAAAGGTTGCAGCTTCACCTCTTTCGAAGAAGCAAGTTCTAAATGCACTTTGAATCAAGTCTAGTTGTCTCCTCAATGTGGGGGGCAATAGTAGGTTCCCTTTTGCCTCGCTGAAAGAAGGCTTGTTGCAGGGTTGGCTCTGAAAACAGCAAGCTCATCAACTAGAACATTGGCAGATCTCAGTTGCCTCCTCAACAATTTCGGGTTTGAACAAAGGTTTCCCTTTTGCCCCACTGGACAAGGTTTGGTGCAGCTTTACCCCTGGAAGAAGCAAGTTTGCGAACTGGAACATTGGCTTTCAAGCTCTCAACGTTTTGGGATTCGGGATCAAAAGTAGTTTCCCGGTTGGCCCGCAGAGCAAGACAAGTCTCCGGTTGTCACCTCAACAACTCAACATTAATGGGGGGGAACGGCAGGCCTTCCGCTATGGAGGAACACCACCGCATCTTCACAGAGAATGATGACACTGCATGCAAGCTACAACATAGATTGGGTGTGACTGTAGGCGTGCGGCACGCGTTTAGCGCTGGGGTGGGGTCTCGCACAAGCCCTTCCCCTCCAAACGCGTTGAGTGTTGAGCCCACGCAACCCTTGACAGGTTTGCAATGTTAGGTGTTAAGTGACACCCTCCCATTCGCACCATCCGTGCGATAGCTGTGATCGCACCTGTTGTTCGCCAGGCAGCTGTGACAGATCTATGACTGACAGCTGTGACAGAGCTGTAGCACAAACAGATGTGACGGACTACTTAGGGAGAGACTTACTCCTCATTTCTTGTTTTCTTGTTTTGAAGCAAACCCAAGGAAAGAAGCGATCATCGACACTGACCTGCTGGGCGATTGCAAAGCTGACGCCGAGTTGGCTGGGGCCGTTTGCTTCCGAGAAAGCAAACTCGCATTTGATGTCTTTTCTGATGAAACAAACGGGGGATCCGATTTCGCAGGCCCTGAAAAAAAAGAAGGTTCGGATCTCCGATGATCCTGCGCCATGGCTGAGAAAGGCCATTCGCTCGATTCGAAGGCAAAAACCCAGATGTCATGTTGGATTGCCTCAAGCATGATCTTTCTCCCAGGATGCTCTGCCCCTCGACGTGGAGGACACGCTGAAGGCTCCCATGCCTTCCAATGTAAAAGCAACATGCCTGCAGCCCTCCTGCCCGTTGAACCCTCACGCCCAACGGTTGCTTGCAGCTAGTGCAAGGGAAGCCCCCTTGCCACTCAAGGGAAAAGATAAAGCTGGCCAGCCTAAGGGCAAGGCCAAATCGAAAGCAAAGGCGAAGGCTAAGGGCAAAAGCAAAGCGACCCCGAAGCCGGCTGCGAAACCAAAAGCCACAGCCGGGCAGCCCACAGAATACAGCAAGGAGAAGAAACTCTTCTATGCGCAGTTACTTGGCTGTTGGTGCGTGCGCGGATGTGCAACAACTCATTGGTGTCACTGTTCAGTCGCTGGTTGCTGTCATGCGGATTTTGAGGCTTCCGCAGTTTGTGAACGCAGAGAAGGAGCGAAGGCCAGAAACACGTCCACTTGTGCACAGTCATTTTGCAAGTTTCAATCCCATGAGTGCGCCTGGCACCTCAACCTGTCTAGGTGGAAAGAATCCGAGGAAAGGCAGCGAGTTCTGGCCACAATGTCGCTTTCAGAGCAGAAGCGGCGCAGGTATGTTTGATTGAAGCTGTTACAGCAACAGGTTCATGGGTTCACGCATGCTCCGCAAATTGCATGGCATGTGTTTAGTGCCAGGTCACCGGATCCAAAAACTGTTTTACAGGCAGGTTGCAAAAAAGAACCAACCAGGTTTGGATGTCACTCCAAGCGGGTGTTCGTACAAAAGCTTTGGTGAACTGGTTTCTAAAACCAATGGGGTGGATCCTGCAATATTGACTATTGCCGAGTGAAGTTGCAGTGCCAAAAAGCGTGAGCCACCCAGCCGCCCATCCTGCGCCACACTGAGCATGTCTGCATTGCCTCAGGACACCATGGTTGCATGTGTTCCTGCTCAATGTGAAGGAGGGTTTGCTTTGAACTTCTGATGTCAGGGCATTTGCAAGCTATGGCACACAACAAGACTATGGCATGGAACATGGCATAACAGCAAACAAGTGTGAAACCTGCAGTTGCACCAATGCGGTACTCTCAGCTTGCGGTGCTGCTGACAGCCCTTGTGAAAAGCCAGATGCTTACTATTCAAGTCAACTCTCAAATGGCACAGCATGTGCTCGCATGCTTTGATCGTCTAAGGCCTTGGCGAGCCAGACCCGGAGAACGCTTTGCACTTCCTGGAAGTCTTCGCAGGCATACGTGGCCTTTGGCTTTGTAGCACAGTTGAAGGCCAAAGGCGATGCTTGGAGTTTCAAACATGCTTCCACAAACAGCATGTGAGCCCGCGAAGAAATTGACAGGTGTGTCAAGGCAGTCTTGGTTTCATAAATCCTGGCTGGGTAACCCTCGAACTTTCAATGCTGTGCAACTTCCCAACTATATGCCAGGAGAACACATTCTGCACTCTGGTGCGAAATGGTACGGCCTTGCATCACGGGCGCTGGATGAATCTTGCTCGCATTGTGCCTTGGACCCCGCCCCCGCGTTTCATTTGCTTGGGTGTTTGCATTAGGTGACCTATGGGCGCCAGCTTGACCTCTTAACATGCTTTGGCTTCATTGTAGCCGCGAACATGGCCACTTGGCAGCAACTAGCACGTTCCCCACTGTCCTCCACCTCTGCGCTGGCTGGCTGCGCTCGGCCTTAGGTACGGTGCATGCACAAGTCTGGCGTGGCGTGGTTTGCTTGCCCGTGCTCGTCATGGGTATTCATGCCCCTTGGCTTTTGCATGGCCCCCTTCTTTTTGTATTTCTGTGGTATTCTGATGAGGTCTCGGGGATCGACAAAGAGGGCGTGGCTAAGGCCACAAGGTCGGGGTCATTCCATATACTGCTGAAACATTGATTTCTCAAAGGTCTGTCAACCACTTAATCAGATTCATTTCATGATGTGCAAAGAAAACAACTCTTGTTTCACCATCAAGCTATCCCTCAGTGCCCTTACTTGTACCACCAACTAAAGCTCCCCCAACAAGTTTGTCATTTGACCCATTGCCCCCTTCATGTGGCCCATGTTGAACCCTAAGATTCCCAACCACTTCTTTGGAACCAGTGTTTCACAAAGCCCTGAAAATCAAGTGTCCTTAGGGGAACCACCAACTATGACATCTCACAAAGATCCCCAACATGTTTGTCATTTGACCCATTTGCCCTCCCCCATGTGACCCATCTCCAATTTGACCCTTTGGCTCACTTGAACCAACTGCTACTTTGTGCCAATGGAAACGCAATAGTGTTTCAACAACAACCAAACCACTTGAATCTGTCATTTGGAGGGGGCCTTTTTCTACTGCGGGGGGGGGGCCCTCAAAATGAAACCAAGCCATAGCCCTCATAGCATGGGCTGTCAAGGTGCTTAGAGCCATTGTCAAATCCAGCCCCCTGAAGGAGTGGGTGCCAAATCAGTGAAGGTGGCGAATCGACTAGCCCGGCGACTGTGCTATTTGCCAGCCCCTCAGACAAATCGAGCAGGCCCACTTGAACCTCGACATATGAGACACATGTAAAGAGCATGCACAAAGGCACACAGACGAACAGAGACACAGAGAGACACCCACACAAACACACAAACACACACAAACACACACACACAAACACAAATACATACACACACACAAATACACAAGGAACACCGCACACACACACAGCCACACAGATCACACCCACATGCGCGCACACAGGCAAGCACGCAAAGGCTCAGCTGCAGCTGTCTGTCACACGCAGGCCACAGCTGTCTGTCACAGGCTCTGTTGGCAGGCGGGCGACCAGTTGTTGGGCGAGCGCCAATCACACAAGCAACCAGCCAAACAATCTAGACAGACAAGCTTGTAAACATACAATGGTCAGCTGAGCCTTTCTAGTCCATTGTTGCAAACATACTGGGTGCTTGAGTGCAATCGGGGGTGGCTGTAAGGCTTGAGCTCTGCCACGTCAAGGGCATCTTTTGGATAATCGAGCAACCGCAATCATCCATACTATGGCAATTTCGACCAGTACGGAGGATGATCAAGAAGACCAAGGCGATCAAAGTGCTTACGACCCTTGGGGCGTTTGGTGGTCCTACTTTGAAACCTGCCACACAACTGCACTGTGCATGTCAATCCCCTAGCACTTTGTTTGAATTGATGTGCCTAGGTGGTTCTGTGCGGAACAGCACCATTCTTGCAGAAGCTTGCGTGCTGGGCCACACCGCAGAGGAGGCTGTTTTCTGATGCGTGTGCTACATCTTGCACCGATATCTGTTCCACATATACATGAGCCACATTCGAAACCCACCGGGTAGATGAAGTAATCCCACTGCAAAATACTGTGTTGGTGCCAGGCTTTGATTATGAGTATGATTCACATGCTGCCCTGCCAGGAAACAGCTGAAGCGCATCCGCTCGTTTCTCGGGCTGCAAACCACCCGCATCTACAAAGATGGTCAAGGACGGGTCCGCTGCGCCAGGATCTTACACACTTCACATGTCAGTTGAACAACATTTTGGTGCTAGCATCAATCATGGTATGTCATTCACGAACATGCTAAGTCTGGTGGACGGGACCTCCGGTCTTCTGGTGTTTACCCAGGGGGTCTGGGTGCCACAGCAACTTGGATGAATCAGGTAGTTGTGTTGCATTAGTTCGTCTTTTTTCAATTCGTGTGTGATGCAGAGGCCCAACATCAGCCTCTCATTGAGTGCCATAGCATACCAAAGAAATGAGAAATAGAACCACCCTCGCATCACTATACCCATAAAAGGATCCTTGTCAAACTGAGGCCATGTTTCCTGGTGCTAACAAAGGGTCTTCTTTCCCAAAGCAGGGCAACGCTCCCACACCCGCCTGGGCTCCGGCTGCAAAGGTTGCCCGCCTGGTGACGGATCACTTCGAGCAGTTGCCAAAGCCCCACATGCCCGTCGGGGATGGCGGCTTGGTCTTCAAAGATGATGGGGAGTCGGACACAAGTGACAGTGGTCTGGAATCCATTTTGTGATTTGGGGTGCGCAGCAAAGCTGCAAACATTCAAATTCGGCACAGTTGCAAGGAGACCTGTGATTGATGAAAGTTCGCGTTTGCATGCCTACACATGTGCCACACACAGTCACGATTGGTTGAATGTGTGAAACGTGTCAAAACGTGTTAGCGCATGCAGTGTCCCTTGAATCGTGTCAAAACGTGCCACTTGCAAACGTTGCATTGGTTTTTTTGAGAACCTTGAGAACGTGCCAAAACGTGCCAAAACGTGCCACCGGCTGCATATAGGGGGTCAAAACGTGCCAAAACGTGCCGCCGGCCACGTCCCGATCGTGCGCTGCCATGGGCGGCGTGGAGGATGCGAAGGGCGAGTTCAAGGGGGCGAAGGGCGCTGCGAAGGGGCTCGTCATGGGCACGGAGGGTCCAAAAGGCGCTTGGTGGGGGAAGGGCGAGAAAGGAGCGAAAGGCAAGAAGGGCGCCAAGCACGGCTTCGTGAGGGGCATCGTCGTGGAGAAGGGGGGCAAGGGTGTGGGCCCGCCCCGCGCGCGAGCTCAAGACGAAGGCGCTGCTCCTGCTGCGGATGAGACGTGGCAAGCTGCCGCTCCTGCTGCTGCGGATGATGCGGAGACGCCTGGTAAGAAAGGCAGCGCAAAGGGGAAGGGCAAGAAGGGCGGTGCTGCTCTGGGCGATGACATGGAGAAGGTCGTGTGCGAGGGCGGTGCTGCTCTGGGCGAGGACATGGAGAAGGTCGCGAAGGGGAAGGGGAAGAAGGGCAGGGCTGCTCCGGGCGCTGAGGACATGGAGAAGGACGTGAAGGGGAAGGGCAAGAAGGGCAAGAAGGGCAAGGCTGCTCCGGGCGCTGATCACGAGGACATGGAGAAGGACGTGAAGGGGAAGGGCAAGACGAGCAAGGCTGCTCCGGGCGCTGAGGACATGGAGAAGGACGTGAAGGGGAAGGGCAAGAAGGGCAAGGCTGCTCCGGGCGAGGTCGACATGGAGAAGGGTGCGAAGGGGAAAGGCAAGAAGGGCAAGGCTGCTCCGGGCGCCGAGGACATGGAGAAGGTCGTGAAGGGGAAGGGCAAGTCGGGCAAGGACGAGGACACGGAGAAGGTTGTGAAGGGGAAGGGCAAGACGGGCAATGGCACGGAGAAGGTCGTGAAGGGGAAGGGGAAGAAGGGCAAGGCTGCTCTGGGCGCTGAGGACACGGAGAAGGGCGAGAAGGCTGCAGGCAAGGGGAAGGGCAAGAAGGGCAAGAAGGGCAACGCTGCTCCGGGCGACATGGAGAAGGACATGGAGAAGGACATGGAGGAGATCGACAAGGAGGTGCTGGACGAGGGGAACACGCTTGGTGATGCGGGCGAGACCTACGACGCTGCTTCTGTGGGCGCCTACGTTCAGGGCGAACATGCGTGCGACTTCGAGAAGGACATGAATGAGGAGCTTGACCGGCAGCTGGCGCTTCATGCAGAGGAAGATTGGAGGCGACATGTCAAGGAGGAGGGCGAGTCGTCCGAGGAGGGTTCAGTGGACATGTCCGCCAGCAAGTCGGACAGCATGCACACTCCCTCCGATGTCCCTCGCGCCATGAAGGCCAGCAACAAGAAGAAGGTGGACAACGACACGCTCTACTGGCCGGGAGATTTCGACGCGCAGAAGGTGGAGCGGAACAAGAACTACTGGCAGCAGTACTCGCAGACGCAGACCCCGCCGGTCAAGCGGCAGCGATTTGAGGATGATGTCTTAGGCAAGCGGGGCATGAATTCACGGCCGAAACCAAGCGCTAAGACTTTTAAGCCAAAGCCTACTGCTAGGAAGCCAGCCTGCAAGGCAATGCCTCGTCCCCGTCCCTATGTCTCAGTTTCAACATCGGCCAAACCTGAGGTTAGCCCTGGGGCAAAGCCTGAATTTAAGGCCATGCCCCGCCCGAAACACGAGATTGTAGAGATAGACAGCTAGTCATTTTCGACACAGCTTGCCAACTGGCAGGCTCTTCGACGAGCGAAGCCAAAGGGACGCCGTGATGTGCTCAGCTTGCATGATTTGCCAACATGAACACACCCACACACAGTTGCTTGCCAGCAACACCCAAAATCGCACATTCCGGCCCAGGCCTCCGGCGTTTCTGCGGCGCTCCACCAGCGTCCTGACAGACCGCTCTGGCAGCATGGATCGCTTGCAAGGGGAAGATGGGAAAAGGACAAAGAGAGACACTTGGGCTCAACTTGGAAAGCTACATGTTAGAAACAGTTCATTGCCATTCCAAAGCAAACATGTTCCCACAAATCAGTTCTTTTGGGGTGGTGGGGTTGTAACCCTAACATGTTCTGACCTGGGTTGAAGCCGAGGTGAAATTCTTGAGCGAGGATGACACGGCCCGCATCAACGCAACTTGGTAGCTCATCTCTCTCTCTCTCTCTTTCTCTCTCTCTCTCTCTCTCTCTGTCTCTCTCTCTCTCTCTCTCTCTCTCTCTCTCTCTCTCTCTCTCTTCTTTCCTTTCCTTTCCTTTCCTTTCCTTTCCTTTCCTTTATTTTGGTTGATTGTTCTTTATTTCTTGTTTTCTTTTTCTTTCTTGTGCACCTGGGTGCTTTGTTTGTCCCTAAATGGTTTTGGGGGCCGCAACGTGTATAAACTAGTATAAGCACAAAGTCTTAAGTGCAGAACCTTCTTTTCATGTGAAGTCAATCCATGCAGTTTGAAAACCTGCTTTGGTGCCTTCTGTTGAAAAAGAGCTTTGTGTACTATAGCAGTTTTGGGTGGAGAACCTGAACTCTGTGTAAGCAGTTTGAAACTGTGCTTTATCTTCTTATGGAAAGGGGTTGTGTAAAGGACACGGGGCGAAAGAATATACACAAACTGTCTTGTGTTGATTGCTCCACCCATGCAGTATGGAGTCTTGCTTTTAAAAAGAAGGGGTCATTGTTTGGGTTCTCTGTCTCTCCTTTTTCACTGAGGCCATGATGGGGCCGCAGGATTTGGAACCTCGGGAGTTGAAAAGGCAGCGCGAGGCCATGCGCCGCCGAATGGCTGCTGGAGGCCCCTAGCTATTTGAATGTTGGTTGGCTTAAACAAATATGAGTCACCCCAACCCCCACCCTGCCACCCCCAATGATCCGACTATCTGACAAACTGGCCTGGCAGGTTTGCGACCTGGCTTGATCCAGCAGTTCCAAGCTGCCAGCACCTCCGCTGCGAAGTCGTGCGCCCAGAATCATGTCTTGAAACCAAATCTGCTCTTGACACATGCCCAGGTTTGCCTTCTTAAAGGCCTTCATGATGGACCCTGAGAGCATGAGCAGCATAGAGATCAGCGCCGAGTACGAACAAGCTGCTTTGTCAGAGACAAGCACCGGCTACGTGGAGTTGCCCCTCATGGTTTTGCGTGAGCAATACAAGTCTCCGTCTGGCAAAGTGTTCTTGGACAAAATCATCGCCACACAGCAGGGAAAGCCTCACCCGCAGGACCGCCATTGTCTAGCCCATGAATGAAGGCTTTGGAAGAAACTGGAAGGAACCAGTAAATGCTGCCAGAAAGGTTTTGGGCAAGTGACCTTGTTTCTCCTGCATCCCACTACTGTTGAACAAGTGAACCAGGATGGTGGCTTTCTTTCCTAACCCCAAAAGGTCCTTGTTTTCTTGTTTTGCAAACCTGCAAAAGGTACCTTCAAAAAGACAGACCTGCGTGCGCCTTTGTGAGAGGATCCCTCCAATCCCGACATGAAGATTTACCGGGTGTGGGATTGCGCTCGAGACACCCGAGCCTTGCCAAGATCACTAATGATGACCCATGTTCTGATTTCTTTTGGGGGTGCCTTTCAGGTATCAACGTACATTTTCCATGGTCGTTCCCACTCGGGCCAAACTGAGGAAAGGACCACACCAAGATCGGCACCAAGATCAAAGCGAAGGGGGCTCTTCCAGACAACAAGACAGCCATGGCAATGGTGGCCGACCATGTGAACACGTTGGGGGCTGAATTCGAAGGGTCAGCTGCCAGCTTGGTTGGTGCTTCCGCGGCCACAAAAGCTAAAGCGAAGCCCAAGCCAAAGGCAAAAGCGAAGGAGGCTGGTACACAGAACCTATTTGGGCCATGCAAGAAGGCGCAAAAAGAGCTTTTGAATTGGGAGACCAACTACTGTTAGGGGCCCTTTAGGGAAACACTGCAAAGACCAGCGCAGCAAATTGCATCTGTCCGTCACGACGATCACGTCGTCCCCACCAGGGTTTGTGATCCACAACTCTCCCCCTTCATAATTGCCAATGGCAATCAGGGTCGACGGGCCATGATTATTCTTGTCCACGTGGAACTTGGCGAAGTACATGGTGTTGCACTGCTGTGCTGCAAACCACGCTTGTGGCCCCCTGCTGTTTTGGGGTCTGTTGCTTCTCATCCCACTGGCTGCTCAGACGCCAAACCCCGAAACGGCCTACCGCTTGAATACAGAATTGGTTTGGAATAAGAACTCGAATCATGAACATTATGTTGCGCCATCATGTTATGCGGCTTTCCTTCAAGACACAAGTGTGTTTCGTTGAGGGTAAGCCTTCTTGTGGTTTCAAGAAGAACCAAGGTCGCATGAAAGGAAAATGGTTACCGGTAACCGTTTCAACCTGGCAATGCGACCCGTTCATTAGTTCCCTTTTTTGAGGGTAGCCCTTCTGGTGGTTTCAAAGGGAAAACTAGGCGGACGCACGACATTGGGAATCCTTTCTTTTTCCAGACATTGGGAGAGGGTAACAGGGAATCAAGGTGGGCTTGAGGGGATCCCTTTGCCATGTACCTTGTCAAGCATGCAGTGCAACCCATACTTCGGGGTGCCATGGCCCTCTATAAAGGTAGCCTTTGTTTGTGGTTTCAGGCAGAAACAAGGTGAACACATGAAAGGAGAACTCTTTAGCTTTTTCAACAGGCAATGCAACCCAGACTTCGGTGTGTCTTTTGAAAGGGTAACCCTCTTTTTTTGCATTGGCAATTGCAAACAAGGTGGACACATGAGAAGCCGAACCCTTTTCTTTTACCTTTTCAATCGGGCAACGCAACCCAGACATCAGCGAGGGTAACCTGGTTTGTGGATTCAAAAGGAAGCAAGGTGGACGCATGAAAGGAACACCCTGTGCCTCTTACCCTTTCAACCGGGCAACCCAAACATCAGTGTGTGTTTCTACGAGGGTCACCTTTGTTTGTGGCTTCAAAAGCATAACAACTTTAGGGGGTATGATGCAGAAAGGTTGACGCTTCCACCCGTTCAATCACAAAAAGAACCAGGGTTCTCCTTCTTCTCACTCAATTGCCCTGCGAGGTGAGCCCTGAGCAAGCCGAGAAGAAAGACTTCGATAAGACCATGACTGAGCTTCCAAGCCTGCATCAGTGATTGAAGAACACAGCTGTGATGCCTGGCGCAAGCGTTTGCCCAACCAAGGCTGGGCAAGCTCATGACACGTGCAAGGAGCGCTGCGGAGGGCCTGAAAAGCTCTGGAATCCTACACCAAGAGCAGGCCATCAGCAAGCTGGGTCAACGGTTTACCTTCTTGCAAAAGCTTTGCAACTCGGTGAACGACATGATCTTCAACGCAAAGCCTCTCAGTGAGTGCCTGTCGGTGATCAGATCCCAGGAAAATCTCATTCAGGACCATTGGGCATGAGTGATGTTTGCTTTGCAAGCAACCCGAACCAATTGTAGGACGCGTCAAAGCTCGTGACAGACGCTGAGACGATCAAGACAAGTCATGATCGACGTTCTTGGCTTAGTGCTGTTTCCGTCAATTTCTAGGCCTTGATCAAACCCCTCAAGCTTCAATGGCGCAGAGCCAGGTCTAGGCCAACAAGCTGTTTATAGGGGTGCATCTTTACCTTTTTCTTTGGAGTTGCCAAATGGGTTTGTCCCTCAGCATGTGTGGTTTTCCTTGCCCCGTGAAAGCCATCCAACAAGGGCACCCTTATCTAAAGCCCCCTTGATGAGGTTTCAGTGGAGCCCCAGGTGTTGCCGCGGAAAAGCGCAAGCAGGAAAAGCAGGGCCCAAAGCGCAAAGCGCCCAAGACCTCGCCTTCGCCAGCAAGCGCAACAACTACTGCTGCCACCTGGATGGAAGAGTGGCCATGCGATGATGACCAGGAATGGGCCAATGAAGATTGGGCCAATGAAGATTGGGCCAATGAAGATTGGGGCGAGGAAGAGTGGTGAGGGGCGCCTAGTTCCTAGTGGGGTCGGTGTGCCAAACATGCACAATGGGGTAGGCAGATTCACAACCATGTGTGTCTGCTTTGGGGCCAGCCCTAAGCAGTTGCTGTTGCAACCATTAGGTGAATCAAGTGTTTTCAGAATGGCTGATCAATGCATATGGTTCTGGATGAACGGTGGTGACGGGGGCAGCTTTGGGCCTTGTGCGTGTAGCTACTGAGCAATGTGCCTTAAAGCACCGGCCGCTGGAGATAAAACAAAAGAGCAAATAGCTGGCAAAGCTCCTTGATAGAGTCAGTGCCTGAAGCGCAACCATTTTGCATTCATGGCAACAGTTGGTCTACATACCCGTGAGATTTCACAGCTCATGCAAAGCCCTTGGGCGGTATCAGGCCATGAAGGCCCTACAAGCGATGAAGCCTTGGCGGACACAGTGTCCGGCCTTGTGCGGGAGTTTTTGGACATGCTAGGCTCTGGAGAGGCCTGGAACATGTTGCTTGTTGCAAGATGGGGGCTAGCACTGGGAGGTGCATCTGCAGCGGGTGCAATCAATGGTAGGCTGGGTTCACTGGCATGCCCAAACAAAATGGAAAACGGTGTAGTGTCCTAGTGCCTGCCAGGGCGGGTAGCGAATTTACCTCATTGCCTGATCCCGCATCTTGGGTACTTGTGCTTGCCCATCTTAACCAAGGGTTTTGTTTGCAAGTCCACTTTTGATGCCCAAGGAAATCAATATTGAAGCTGGCTGAGTCCCTCCGTGCTCGGTCATCAAGCTGGGGCCCCGGGCCTGCCATCGAGAAGTGGGTGCTTGAGCAACCATGGCGCGAAGCACTCCCGAAGCCCTTTGTGTGCCTTTGCTGATTTGTGAATGTTGGCTGTTTCAACGGAAAGGGGTTCACACACATGAAAAGGGGGGTCATGGAACATGCAAGGTTGTTTGTTGCGTTGAACACATGCTGAAGTGTGTCAAGGGTCTTGTCACAAACTGCTCTGGCATTGTCTGATGAGGTTCCCAGTGCCAGTCAACTATGAGGATCATGCCGGATGCCAGAAAACTTCAGCGCGACATCACATGCTCCTCCCTCATGAAGCTTGTTTGCCTTTGTACCAAATTATGAGTAATGGCCCGCTATTTGTGGGTTGCATGAGCAAGTGAGGAAGTGGTGGGCTCCTTCTACCGCTACAAAGGAGTGGACCTTTTTCGAAGGCTGATAGGGCCACCTGGGGAGACTTGTTGGCATTTGTCCAAGTTAGATCATTGTTTCAACATTTTTGAAACTGCTCGAAATCATAGCCGGCTGAGGCACTGGAAGAATTCTGGCGCCTCGAGAGCGAAACACTTTGGTATCAACATCACCCAGTATTCAGTGAATCTTGGCATGTGCTGCTCAAACTCTTGTGTGGGCTTTCACATTAAACTTGACATTTGGGTGTGCCTCAAAATGGGGAACTTTTTTGGGATGGGTTTTAACAGGAAACCAAACCCCCATTTGGTCGACCCCCCCACGTTTGATGGCTCAGGAAAACGCTCCAGAGAATGTCATCCCCCTACGTGTGTACGGCGATGGTGCTGAGGCCCACAGAAACTTGTCAAAACCTAGCTTTTGGATTTGAAGAGTCGAAGCACACACATGTCGTTCACAGCCAAGAAAAGCAAAAGTTTGAGATTTTCACATTGATCCTCCCGCTCCCCGAAGCTGGCTCTGCAACACTGGACAGCCGAGTGCTGCTGCTGGGTTGCAAGCGCCCTACAAATTTTCAGTTGTCTGCCCAACTTATCCCAGAACCCTCAAAGCCCCGTTAACCCCCTTGAAGTGTCTCACCCCGTGTGACAGGTGGCTTGAAGTAAAAGAGGTGACATGAAAATACAGTGCTCAAATCCGCGCTTGTCCAAGGCTGGGCTGCATGAACACAGCTTACTGCAACGAGAAATCCCGCGAGCGCGTGATGGAAGTGATTGCCTGGAGCTTCAACTGCCTCCGCTGCATGGCCCAAATACGCGCGCTTTTCTGGAGCAACATATTGCGCTTGGTGTTCTAGCTGGCTTGATTGAGAAGCGAATTGACGCGTTGTTCTGTGTTAAAAAATACATATATGTAGAAATATACACACCTTACAGCTTTTACGTACACGTCTGTGTGTGCCTGCGGTCAATGCGAGGTTCTGGTGTTTATCCAGAAGTTGATCCATTTGGGGCACGTTTCTCTGCCATTCACAACCCCGAGCGGTGGCGAATGGCAGGAACAAGGATTGCAGGGCAATATGTTGCAGTCCTTGAGGGCATTCAAGCTGACCAAGATTTTGTGCGAGTGGTCCTACGCCCAGACCGTGCTGCGCTTGCATTTATGCTCTTGCACAGGCACAGGTGCTGTAAATTGCAAGTTGTTTGCAGCATGGCTTGATTTGCTTCTAGGCTTCTACAACAAAAAATTCTGCTGCTATTACTGCAGCGCTATGCAGTGGATCAATGATGATGATGATGATCACGGTGGGCACGATTCTTTGGGCTACCTGTACACTTGCTTCGGCCCACATGCATGGCACCGGGCTACGCTTCTTGACTGTGCAGTAATTTGCAAAAACAGCTTGCGGGTGTCTATAGGGTATGTGCAATTTGGGCTCAACAAGACTGAGGCTCATCCAGGATGATGCATGGCACAGCATCAACCCGGACACACCTTTTTCGCGCTTGGATGGATTCTCACCTTGGCGATGCTCGGCTTTTACAATTCTTCTTAGAACTTTTTCCTTCCTTCTTTGACTTGTCCTCTTTTGCAATCCACTTTGCTCTTCCTTAGCTCACGCTAGCTGTGTCTTTGTTTGCCCTTCCCCTGTCTGTCTTATTTTCTCTCCAGTAACCTTGTTTTGATTGCTAGCTCTTCGAATTTGCGCCCTTCAGAAAACATTAAGACACAATTTACGTGAACGCTCGCAATTGTGCGTGTGAACCTGCTCACTTTCAGGCGTCATGCCAGACATGATGCACATAGTGCACCTGTCACTTTTTGCAGACCTAGCGGTGTCGCTGCTTTTGGATTGGACCGACAACCAGCAGTATTTGTCAGCATCTTCGCGAGAATTGCGTTTGGATGAGCTGTGGCAGAGCTACCGCAGTTGGTGTGAAAAAGCTTGTGTGCCGGACAGGTGCTCGCGGAAGTTGTTTCGAACAAGCACTTTGCGGGCTACAACTGCGTATGTGGAGATCAGCCAAAAGATTTGCAGTGGCACAGCAGCGCGGTATGCGATATTTTGGTTTGCAAGCATGGCGCAACACTTCAGCAACCTTCAAGGCGACCCACTTGACCACCTACGTGCTGGCGCAGCTGGCGGACTGGCTTGGATAGAGCGTGCTTGCGTGCAGGGAAAGCGGATTCTTGCTGAGACAGTTTGCGCAGACATGAAACGGAACTACATCATTTACCGCAGTGCTTACAATCAGCTTGCGCAGTGGGCTCTTCAACATCAGCTTTTTCGGTATCACCTACGCCCCAAGCAACATCAATTTGAACATCTCATATTTGACTTTTTGCCCCGCAATCCGCGCTATCTTAGCAACTATGCAGACGAGGACCTGATCAGAAGAACCAAGACCCAGGCAAAGACCACCCACCCTGCGTACATGAGCCAACAAGTTTTATCAAGGTATTGTATGGCTGCTACTTTAAAGTGGTCTGGCAACAATGTGGTGTGAGGATGTGCGGAAAACAAGCGTCTGGCGGCAGATCCTCAGGTGTGCGAATCATCAACCATTCTATGCGCCAACGGCTAGTGAAGGGGAACCCAGATCGCTTTACCTCTGTGTTCCAGGTATCACTGCAGACAAGCATGTTTCTTGTTGTGACATTTGTATGTGGGGGGGGGTCTTGGGCAGATCGTTGAGAAGTCAACAAATGCCCCACTATATGTTCAGGGATACGAACCTCTTTCCAACCATGCTGGAAACACGGCTCAAAGCGAACTGAGTGAATTATTTTTGAAGAGCACGTCATGCCTCACCTGAGGTTTTTTGGAAGGGCGCCATTCGCACGGTCAACCCCAAAGTCTTCAATTGTTGTTGGGTTTGGGGTTTGCAACAGAAGCAGTTTACCCATGTGTTCTTTAAGTGTTGGGGAACATGAAAACCCCTGATGACTGGGAACACTTCCCTTAATTGTGACCATGAGCAACTAGATGCTTGGAAAAACTCGGGCTTGTTGCTTGGTCCCCCAACCTGATACCCATGCAATGTTGTTTGTAGCCAAACAACATTTATTTTCTGCAGAAACATGTCCAACATGTCATCGCCAAAAAACGTGCCAAACCGTGCCAAATCATGCCTGCAACTCTGTCCAAACGTGTCAAAACGTGCTCCTTACAACCTGCAACTCTGTCCAAACGTGTCCAAACGTGTCAAAACGTGTCTCCTGCAACTCTGTCCAAACGTGTCAAAACGTGCTCCTTACAACCTGCAACTCTGTCCAAACGTGTCCAAACGTGTCAAAACGTGTCTCCAAACGTGCCCAAGCGTGGCAAAACGTGTCAAAACGTGCTCCTTACAACCTGCAACTCTGTCCAAACGTGTCCAAACGTGTCAAAACGTGTCTCCAAACGTGCCCAAACGTGCCCAAACGTGCCTAAACGTGCTCCTTACAACCTGCAACTTTGTTCAAATGTGCCAACACATGCTTCAACTCATGCCACCTGAGCTGAACTGTATCAAAATGCGCCGACGTGCCAAAACGTGCCAAAACGTGCCAAAACGTGTCAAAACGTGCCGTGGGCCATGGTGGCCGGCACCGGCTGTATAACTGACACCGGCTGTATATGGAGAACCGTCTGTGTAATACGGATGGTGCCACCGTCCTGGCATCCGGACTTTTAATTTGACTTACTCTCAATGGAGCAATAGGTTGATCATAGTCCTTCTCCATCAAATCTCGCAGAGGAACAACGAGAAATTCGTGACGCCAAAGAAAGTCAGGATGGATGGGATACCCCAGAAATATTCCAGCCCTGGAAGTAGGTTCTAACTTCAAAGGCTTGTTGGGTCGATTCCTCGGGCCAGTCCAAAAGTTGACTTGACACCCAAAAGGTAAATATGGTCCGGGAAAATCTGCTCCAAAACGTACCTTCCATGGTGAATGATAATCTGGGTGGTCCGTGATGTTATGCGCCATGCAATAGTGTTTTGCCGCATGTGGCCCATACGAATGATGCAAACCAGCTTGTTCCAGGTTGGTCCTCGTGCCCTCGATAATCGCCCTGACGTTCCTCTCAGCAATAGCATTCGTTTTGGAAATGTAGTTTGTACTTTGAACATGCTTCCATTCCAATTGATCCGCCGCTTTCACAAGTTCAGGAGCCCGATCACTGTAAAACACGTTCACGGTTTCCCCGGTGCGGACAAAGTGCTTGAACGCCATCACACACTGATGAGAGGTTTTCCGTGCTGCTGGGTAAACATAACGGAAATCAGTGGCAACATCTCGAACCACGAGTGCAACTCTAGATTGATCAATGCCGATTTCACGATCGTCTGAGGTAATGAGATGGTCCGCCGTAAGGTGATCACCAAACTTCTTGGCCTCGACTTGAGTGGAACCTCCCTTTTGTCTTGATGGATATTTTTACATCTTCGCCCTGTTACAAGCAATGCTGCTTCACCGCGTTCGCGAGGAGCATCCTTCAAAATAGGCTTAGACACAAACTCGGAAGCAATGACCTTAGGCGAACCTTCAGAGGGAATGTCATGGCACTTTTCGATGACCTCACCTTCCGGTTGGCTTATGGTATCATCAAGCAAGAAATCGTCGTTCCCCAATTCGTCCCCATCATCCTCATTGGTCACAAGCACCTCTTCCACAGCCTCTGGTTCTTCGTCAATGACTAGAACTTCGTCCTCAATTTCAATGGGAGCCGATGGTAAAGATGTAACCTTTGGGATGCTTTGTGACAAAGCTGGAACAGCATTTTGAATCTCTGGAGGAATGAATGGTACATTGTCTTTGACCTCGAGCTTGATGCGTGAACCATCCGGAAGTCGGAAATAAGGTCTGCTGTGCGCTCTCCAAACGAAATCATATCCGTCTTTAAGGCATCTCATACCCACGGACAACATGGATGGAGCCTTGTCAAGAACGTACGGCCGAACAACGCTATCGGTCTGTTTGATCTTGACCCTGGCCTGCTCGGTACCGATAATATTTCCATTGGCTGTGGAAAATTTCAGAGGTTGAGACGATTCGTATATACACCCCATCTCTGCATCGGTCCTCGACAGCAAATCCTGAGAAGCTCCAGTATCCGCGATCCACGGAATGTGAGAAGAATCCATTGGTATACGAGCAACAGCAGCCTTTCCCCTTTTGGGGGAAGTCTCGGGCTTCTCTGGCTCGGCCGTTAGGCCTGCGGGGATGCAGAAATCACAGCCGAAATCAGAGTCGCATTGAAATTTGCAAGAAGTCTTCGTGCCTTTGAGCAAATCCTTCACCATAGCCTCATGCATAGCGCCGGCGAGAGTTGCGTCTGAGACAGCTCTCTCATCGAACTTCGGAATGAAATCAACAGGAAACTCATGTGCAAACCTTCTCGACGAGGCAGTGTAGGGCCAAAGCTCGCCGTCAGTCTCATAGTTCGAAATAGACGGGTAGTCTGAGAATTGCACACACTTCTTGATACATGGCATACCCTGGAAAACATCGTGACTCACACTAGGCAGGCAAGGATACGAGGCGACCGAGTCGAGGGTCGCGGCGCACACCATCGACTGGAGGAGGCACACCGCGGCATTGCTGCCTTTTGACGATCGTGGAGACTTGAGGGACTGAGAACCCTTCGAATCTTTCGAATCCTGAGAAGAAGGCCTGCTACCCTTCTTTTCCTTTTTCTTTTTCTTGTCTCTCGGCGATGTCTTGGGGGTGTCTCCACTAGTGTTCTTGTCGGCTTTTGGGGCTGGAGCTGCCTTGGAAGTTGCGGGGTGCTGCCATGGGCAATCTTTCCCCCTCTCGCATCTGTTCGCCTTGAAGAACTTGCATACCTGGGGCTTGGAACCAGGAGGACTCTGCGAACGATACTTCCTTGGCGTCTGGGATCTCGATCCGCCCTTCTTGCCTTTCCCCTTACCTTTCGGTGCCTTAACATGTTCGAATCGGCAGTCTGAACCATAGGTGCACTGGCCAGTTTGAAATTTCACACATATACCCTTGGGGATTCCAGGAACTGCAGGGTTGTTCGATGGAGTCCTGCCACGTCCCGTCGTGTTGCTCGACATAGCATCCCGCATGTGAACAAGCCTCTTGCGCTCCAAATAATTCCTCGATGCGTCAATCAAGAATTTATAGGAGTGCTTTTCCGTCCCTTCCTCAGCCCGCTCATACTCATTGAGATCATGACTGAGAGGCCGAAACTTTCGAATCTGGCGGTGGAAGAGCGCTTCTGAGGGTCTTCTCGTTCTGCTCATTGCCCATTCCAGCGATGACCGTGTCCCATCTCGTCATGAAGTTCTTGAGGTCCTCGTTGATGAGCTGGACAGAGAGCAAGTCCTCAAAGTCGTAAATTGCACCATGTTTGATGTTCGTGCTGAAGTGCTTGTGAATCATCAAAAGAATTTGGCGTCCCCTCGCGTAGCGTTTCTCCTTTGCTTCTTGTTCTTTGAAAATGTCGACTTGCCGCGCGAGGTCGCCCTCCAAGATGTTCGTCAACGCCGATGCCAGCTTTGCGTCAAGATGGACAAACATTCCTGAATCACGAAGGACTTCAACAGTTTGACCTGGGATCCAAGTTGCCTCAATCCACTCAAATGCCTTTTCGGGTTGATCGGAAGTAGCAACAACAGCATCCCTAACTTTGATCCTCCAATTACGGTACTGTTCGGGCTTCGGGAATCGGGGAATCTGAATTCTGTCACCCTCCTTTACACGAACGCGTTCCGCTGTCGGATCGCTCGAATTACCTAAGTGCTTCAGTAGCTTTCGTCGAAAGGATTCATCCGATGCGGTTGAAGTTGATGATGAAGATGACGAGGGAGAAGATGACGGATCTCGTCGCCGGCGTCGGCTACGGTCCTTCTTCTTCTTCTTCTTTTTCTTTTTCTTGTCCTTGTCATTTCCACCATCACCATCATCGCCAGGCCAACCGTCTCCGGTAGCAGCATCGTCCACGGCCCCGGCGGGAACGGATCCGTCTTTGCCGTAGGGGTCGCTCCCGACCTTCGTCCAACTGTGTGAGGAAGCATTCGAAAGTCCGGGTGGAGATGCAGCCAAAGGAATTGTCGGGATAGCCAAGGGGGTAGCTGGTGCCTGCTGAACGGGAAGCACAGGGGCCGGAGTAGGCTGAGCAGGCGGTTGCTGTTGATTCTGCATCATCTGCTCGACCATAGCCCTCAGCTCCCTGATCTGCCTCTCCTGCTCGCTGATCGTGTTCATGGCGTTTTGGTACTTCATCTCGGCTTCTCTTTCTGATTTCATGGTGTTCACACGCTGCTCCGCATTCATTTGAATCTCGCGTCTCATGGCCTCCGATTGGCTTTGAAGTCCGGCAATGATCTCACCATGCCTTGCCTCCGCCATCTGGGCAACCATGGGACCGGTGTCCTGATTCACGAACTGGCATTGTTCTGAGTAGCGTTGACCTGCTGATAGTTCGTCACGTCCTGGTTGATCGTCATCGAAGGATCGAGGTGGACGTTTGCAACATGTTGATTGAACTGATTCATGGACTGTGGCATAGGGTTTCCCCTTGCGAGATCGGTCTGGGGGTCGTACATGACGATGTCACCATGCAGATGCCGATCTGATCCAACAGGTGAAGGAGATCGAGCACCAGACCGCCCAGTCCTCCCACGGTCACTTCGAGATCGAAGCGATTCGGGGCCCTGACTGCTCAGCGCCTGTCCCTTCTTGATGAGCTCCCTGGCCACTTGGGAATTCGCGCGACTAGTCGGCTCGTATTGCGAGGCGTCTTCATCGCCTGCAGGCTCATCAGTTATGGGACGCACCTCAGTATGGGGTAGTCCAGGATCGCCATCCATGGCGTACAACTCTGTACAGAGAGCCGCTTACGGCTGATAACCTATAGAACAGGTTAAACAACCGGGAAGGGTCACCAATGAACCCTGTCCGCAGCGCGCTTTTTACTTGAGCCATACGCAGTCGTAATGATGAGACTGCGCAAGTGAGACATTCATGCATTGGGGTTTTACATGGTTGATAAATACATCACGTTGCAAACTACAACCAGCCACAAAATTAAAGAATTTTGGCTGGTGCCAGCCTAATTTTGTGGCTGGTGACCCGCCTAAAATTTGAGATGGTGGTGCTTTAACATGTTAAAAGCCGCCAGCCAAAATTCAAGGCTGCCAGCCAGAACTCTTTGCTGGCAGAACTGGTGGTTGGTGCCAACTTAAAATCTTGGCTGGTTGGAGTCCCAGGGTACATAGCCATGGACCGACTCTCGCTTCTACTTAAAATTACTTCGACTACCCCTTTTGAATCTTTTGGGAACATCTTCTGCATGACAGTCTGCACATGTCTCAAACAATGGTTTGATACATTTCTGCAGCCATTTCTTGTTTACATCAGTTTGGTCTGGAGGTACATCGGCTTGTGCAAACCGCAATGGACATGCAGCCAAGCACATCTCTGCCGATGATCACACAGGCTCGCAAGCCTGAGAGATACAACGACCGGATGACCACATCGGTGGCAGACATCGGCTTTGTTCGGGTAAGGACACAGACCACGGCATTACAGCTTGGCGCAACCTCACGTTGGCCAACAACAGCAATGTGCCCTACATTGCCCTCACCGCTGAGGAGTGCATTTCGTTTGTGAGATCAAGTACATCCCGGGCAACCTTCGCTACCCGGCTTTTGACTTTACAGTGCTTACAACTAACCCACATGCTGCGGTTATGACTACACTATTCTTGATGAGCTCTGGGAATGTGGCTACAGCCAATACAACAGATCTCTATGGCGCTGTGACCTGACCAAGCTCCTCGACCTTACATCCCGCTCCAGAGTGAATTCATTCAACCGAGGCCACATGCTGCAACAGGTCCAGATCTACAACAACACCACATGGCCTTTGAGTACAATGGAAAAGGACAGCCTCATGGCATGGCGCCTCACACATGGCACATGCATTTTCAACATCTACAACCAGTACAGCGCGTCAGGATTCCAAGCATACATCCTGCTGGCTCGTGCGTACAGAGATGATCGAACTCTGAGGTGGTATCCGCGACGGATCCCAGGATCTTGGCAGACCCGAGTGCGTGCATGGCTGCGCAAATTGCAATGGGTCGAGCAGAGCCCCTGGACATGGACGCACCCACGTGTTGTTCATACAGTAGACTGGAATGCAGCCGCATGGAATGCCGGGCGAGACGCCCATGAAATTCGCGAAACTTGGCGGTGGTGTCTCTTCGAGAAATGGCAAGGGGGGCAACGGAGAGACAGTGTGATTTGTCAAGGTGTGCAGTATAGCACTGAACGATGCCGCTTAGCTCGGCAGTTGTATCAAAACGGAAATGCGCATGATCGCGCGATTCTATCTGGAGCAGCTGTCAGCAATGCCAGATATGCAGTTATGCTGCGGACCCAAGTCGCGGGATGCCAGGGGTGCCACACATCGGATGCACCAACGTGGCATCATCTCGCATGGCAGTGCCCCGCGTTTCAGCCAAACCGGCCCAACATGCCGGAATGCCCTATGCATCACAGGATGGATATGAGGCTTTGGAAGGGAATGATTGCTTTGGCCCGAGTTGCTGGGCCTCATTTGATATTCCAACCTGCATGAAACATTCGCTTCACCACAACAGTGGTTGACATCGTTTGCGCTTTCCTTTTGCGTCCCACATTTGGTATCATTGCTGTCTGTGGTTAAATCCGGCCATGATCTGGGTTTTGAGCACGGGGTTCTTGGTATTTGAAGTTGCCAAGCCGTCAATTGCTTGGCAGAGTGAAAGCCGTGTTGCGTCACTGCAGGTATGTTGCAGTTGCGCCTTGCAGCATTTTGATTGCATCACATCCCCTTTTGCACACACGAGCGTGTGGCTTGTCGGTGCGATTCTTTTACGTGGAAAGATGTGTCGTTTGTCGGTTCATCCGACAGACCAAGGGTAACCGCCCGGGACACAAGTTTCCCTGCCACTCTTCGGTGTAATTTTTGGGATCACAGCAAATCCCAGCACGAGTTGTTCGCATGGTAGCACGCAACGACTAGGAGGTGTGCACTTGTTGAACTCGCCGGCTCATCCGGCGAGAATGGAGAAGAGAAATGCATCGTTGCATGCACCAGCCTTTGCGTGAACATTTGTCCGGACTGTCGGTTCATCCGACTGGTTTTAAAAAAATACGACGCATTTCACAGATGCGGACAAACATGTCCACACTGAAATAAGCAAGCAGACGGCATGTCGGAGGTTTGCTCAAGGCAACCGGGCAGAGCCTGCTCTGTGTGTCCCACTCGTTAACGTTGCATGACCCCGGGCTGTCGATTCGCTCGACACCGTGTTTGCATTGCATTCCGCATATTCGCATGGGTTTGCACCTTGCTTCACTTGCATTGACGCAGCGACCAACATGTGCCGCACTGCACTCCGCAGCTTGCACTTTTGCCTTGGTTCACATTATGCATTGCTCGCATTGCCGCGACCGACCAGTGTAGCACTGAATTCAACTCTGTGGCGTGTCCTTGCCGACACGCTCGCCGCCGTTGGCTGGCGTCATGACAGGATGGCATGGGCTTCGTTGGTGGCGCCCATGCCAGTTCAAATATTACACAACCAGTACAGCTGGGAGTTAGGGTTCCTGCACTCGTACAACGTCGTTCTCCGGGTAAACAACAATACCACAGCCGAAGACCACGATACAATTTTCGCTGGACTTGCCCAAGCCCGAGAAAATATAGGACTCATGGCACACAGCCACATGAGCTCACAGCGATCCACAGCAGAGATTACAAGGTGCGTCGGGCTACAAGGCTGCAACTACAGCGGTGAAGCCTCTGGAACAATTGAGAGGACAGCGAACACGCAGCCTTCCGCACAAACTGGAACAGCGTGATGTACCCCGAGTACATTGACAAGATCAATGAGTACAGAAAAAGCCTCAACAAGTCAGACACGCCTGCAGCTGACTTGGAGGAGGACAAGAAGCGCAAAAGGACCAAGTAGACAACATGGTCTACATCAGCCATTATTTTGGCACACCGGATTTTGGCACAATGGTGCAGCTACATCTTTCAGACATCCGGCCACATGAATGCAGTTTGTACAGATGTTCGACCCACTAGAAGCATAGATGTACAAAGTGAAACAGACAGTAGAGCTGATAACAACTTTTACATCACTTCGCCCAACTGTTTGGCTTGCTGTAGAACTACGTCAATCCAAGGGTGGGTGTTAACATACATTCACCTTCTACATGGCACTGCTTCTTTGTACATCAAGGCCTTGAGCCTACAGATGGACTACAGCCCTCGCCCCTGAGTACAACAGGCGCCGCGCTGACACACACAGGTTTACACAGTCACTTGCACTTTAACAGGAGAATACATATATATATATATATATATGCGCATATGTATGTACATGTTGTTGTGCAGGCAGGTAATTTAAAGAAATTATGCACACATGTGCTTAAAGCCAACCTGGCAATATTCATCCCTCGCTGGTCAAATAATTTGCACATGTAACTTGTCTGTTCAATATGTGTGGCCCTGGCTTCCATCAGAACATGTAGCACCACACATGTTCAATCACAAACTCACCAACTGGTGAGCCATTGAAAGGTCCGTGACCGGCCCGCACCACCAAGCACGCTGGGAAGCAGAAGGGTTGACCTGCATTCGCACTAATGGACGATCATGCCACCAATTACGTACATTCTTTCAAGCAACATCCCTGACATGCCCAAAGCACCGATGCTGCGCACATTGAGGGTCGTTTAGGACCCGCCTTGAGGTTGGCTTCCAAAAAGAGAAAAACAACATTTTGGGGCCCCTCATTCACTTGCGCAGTACTGTACCATTGCTGATGATTGAAGAAATTGGAGAAAATCCCGACTAATTCCATGACATGGTGTTGAACGAACATAGGCGCAGGTCTTGTGCCAAAGGCCATCCCCTCAAGCTGGTCCTCCATGAGGGCATCAGGCGCCTTGGCCTTCACCTCACGTGAACCCAGCGAGGAACGGCTGTGGGTCAAAAAATGGTACCCTACATGGAGCCCTGGTAAATGGAACCAAGGACTAAAACCTGCGGTCCCCTGGTGGTGTGATTTTGACCCATACCCAGTTGGCAACTGCTCACATGGCACTCTTTCGCAATGGGAAAGCCTGCCAACCGCGAGGGGACAGAACATAACATCAAACATATTTGGTCAAAGCATCCAAAAGTACATGGCACATCGGCGGGCATTGCGGAACTCACGAAATGTCCCAGAAAATCACAAGACCGAATCCAATTTGCACCTTGCTACACGCACATCCATAGACTGGACCAAAAACCACAAGTTTCTCGCTGGCGCAACGTGCTTGTGCGGCATCTTAACTTCCGGACTTGCCAAGAAGCTTGCGCGAGGCAGGACTGCATATCGTCACGGTCTTGGTTTCCAAACTTCCTCGGACCCAAATCCCTGCAAAAGCGATGATCAAGATATAGTGAGCAGCAATCAGTTCAGTTTGCATACGTTAGTATACTGAACCAATTAAAGTTGCAGCCAGCACATATTCGGCAATTTGCCAGGAAATGGGTGGGACATCCATATGCTAACTGCCACCTGATTGTTACTCCCCATAAGCCGCTTCCCCCCAATGTTCACACGGCCGTCAGCCCTCGGGCGCAGTTCCAAAGCAACTCTTGATTCCTGCACATCAGACCTGTCAAAATCTTCGGCAAGACCTGCCCAGACTTCCACACCTGCGTTCAGCTTTGGATCCGTCAAGCCATGCGCGATGTCCAATGTATGGCGAACCCCAAAGGAGGATAAACACAAACGCAGAAGTCACGTCCTGAGTGGATTTGCCAACACAACTTTTTCATCTACCACTAAAATGGTCCAGCCCCAAAAAGCTGGAACTCACAAAGTGAGCTTCGCTTGGCCTGACACCTTGCTCCCGCAAAGATTGCTCGACATGTCCAATAGCTGAAGAACACTGACGACTCCATGCCGTTTGGGACGGATTTGCGTCACCCAAAAAAGCACTGCACGGCTGAAATGCAGCCTGATCTGCATTTTCACCAGCCAGAGCAGGTAAGTTTCCTGGCAAAGCAGCAATCGAAATCTTGAGTTGCAACACCGGCAAGTTATGAAGCGCTGGCCCAGGAACAAAAGCCCCACTCCATCAGCAATGCCACTCTATTGCTTGAATCGTTTTAGCCACAACTGTTCTCACTCAACCCCAGCTGCAACTTTGAGGGCCACGCCTCCCCAAAAGGAGGCTTTGCGATTTGAAGCCATGCCTAGTTGGTTGGGTGGCAAGACAGCAGGAGTAAACCGAATTGTCGCTCAAGTTCATTCAGCCGTGAAACAAACCCATGGCGCACTGGGAGTTCACCTAGGGGCTCATGGCGCTAGTTCAAGCATACAAATCTCACTCTCAACAGATCACCTGTCTGGGGCACAAACGCACTGCGAATGTGCCGGCGGCTCTTCCCAAGGGCCTCTGGTGCCGTCCATGCTTTCCAGCTTTGTCAAGCATCCCTCGTCGGTGCCTCAGCCTCCCTCAAATAGGTGGTCTCGATTGGTTGGAGGTGTTTGCAGAATCGTTTCCCTTTGCTCCCTACAAGAAACGCGAGGTCAAAATCAAAGCACAAATTCAAATAATCAAACCAGGCTAACCTGAATACCCGTTCCTCTACAACACATCCCGGTGCGCAGCTCCAACAACCCCGCGCCTTCTTAGTCCAGGCTTCGTCTCTGAAGAAGTTGACGATATCATCCTTTCGATCCGGATTTCGTTTAGGGCAACAGCCCCCGACCAATGAACAATAGAATCTGCTCCGTGTTGTGTCCGCCCGAAATTACGGGAAGAGCGGCCAATCCCAAAAAGGAGTTATATACTTGATGCCTGCCGCTCCGGCCGCCACCGCAAAAAGAACATGATCTCGGCGCGACCCGACGAGTTCCTGCTACAAAAGTGATACCGCTGCCCTAACCGTTTCCAGTGTCTCTGGCAGCATCTTCCCTCAATCGCACGCAGCCCAGAAACTGAGAATCTAGGAAAGTGGGGGGGGCTTGTTTTGCCTATTCGGGGAGCTCGATGCATTCCGGCGCGCGACGCCATCTAAAATAAGGCCGAACTTCGAAAAGAGACCCTATGCCTCACGACGCCACTCCTCGTGGATTTGGGCTTAAACAGGCCAACATGTTGGCTTACCTCCGGAAATTCTCGCAATATGTGTCTAAAGTCCAGCAACTTGTGAAGTGTGATTCTGCTAACCATATATCCATGCTAATGGACTTGGCTGAATTCATTTACCCCGAAACCGTCGCCTTGGTGATGCCGCGCTTGAGCATGTCCAGAAAGCTCTCGGAACGCCCCACCTACAGGAACCCAAGGGGAATGTTTGCATGAGGCTTCGGGAGTCAGGCCGAACCCTCGGGGCATTTCGAGCTCGACAGCACCCGGTCGCTTGTGAGTGACTCAACGACTCAACGACTCAACGACACGATGCCTTTGATTGTGCACGACAACGGCTTCGCAACGAGAAACCACCGTGGCCCTTGCTTGTGTTTGTGGTTTCCTTTTGTTTGCTGTCTGTAGACGCAGGTTTGTCAGCCACCGCTTCCATTAAGAGCAGAGGAACCAGACACTATCCTTATATATAAGCAAGCTGAAGCTCCTGTGTTGCAAGTTCCCGCCACCTCCGCCCGACGTTGGGCCTGTCACCGTGTTGGCTGGCTTCACAAACCCGGCCGAGTGAAACAGTGCTGAATCACACAAGCCAACACACATGTGAACTGGAAAAAAACACCGCAACATCCGCACCAAGCTTGATCTGAGAAATGCAAATGACCCCAATGAAAACACAAAAACTACGGCTAGCCTTTATCCCAAACTTTCGCAGCTGGACGCAAGTGCTTTCGGGGCCACACAATTTGCTTCTAAGACTAAGTTGCCAAAGGTGATCACCTTGTGGGGCCATGGCTTAAAAACAAGCTGCCAAAAGGGGGAACCAAAAGATCAGATCCGGTCGATGCGCCGAGAGAAGAGGGAAAAAGACTTGGCATGACTGAAGGATTGCGGGCCTTTGGCTGACTGCTCACATCCGTCTCGTCCATGGACAGCTGCCCCGGCTCTGTTTGCATCAACCTTAGCGAAATCCGACAAGCTTAGGTGTCCTTTGAGAAAATTAGATGGCCCTGGTAAGTGGAATGAGACCCATCTAAAACAGGGCCATCTATGCTCAGCCAAACTAACCTAAACAGGACACCTATGCCCACAAGCCTTTCCTTGTCGGAGCTGCGCGGTTTGCTAAAGGAGCCAATTTGGGCCAAGCTTCAACTTCGGCTTGAATAGCCTTTGCTTCCTTCTCTGGCAACTTGGATGACTGCGGATCATGGCAGGCCCAACTGAAAAGCAGCTGCGCCAGTTCACAGCCATGATCATTCAGGGTATACCTCTTTGGCATCTTCACCACGCCATTCAAAGACATGGCCAGATGGCCTGCACATTTCATGGCATACCTCCAAGAAATTCCCTATGACTTTTTAAGTTGTCCAAGAGTGTTTCTAAAACATAGAACACCAGCGCCCTGCATTCAGCAATGCACCTAGAAACGCAATAGCGAACAGCCTGAACCCTGCGTAAGAAGGCAGCTTAGCACTGCCTTTGAGACTCTTAAGCCACAATCATGAACGTACCAGGCAGCATGCACCCCCTGCATGCTGAACGCCACTCTGACCGCACACCATTGCAAAATGAAGGCATTCGAGTGGTCCATTCTGAAAAGAAGTCAGCAGCACACATCGCAAGGACTACGGGCCGAGCGGCATGCCCAAGCGCCTGCGTCTTGAGGAGGAGTCTTTACAACACCCTTCGTCCTTGGGTCTCGGGTGGCACAAAGCCCTGGCCGGCCAAAGGGCTCGGGATCTGTGTTTGCTGCGTGGGTCAGCTGGAGGCAAATCTGTTTCGCAGGTCCACTTGCTCGGACTTGCAAAAGGCTCTGGCAGTGATTTTGCATAGGGGACAAGAGGAAATCCGGTCAGTTTGCTTTCAAACGCTCACCTGAATCCTGGGCTGGACCTCAAACCGAATCAGTGCACCGCAAAACTACGGGATCCTACCAGCGGTTAGTTTTTTTCTGGCAACTGGGCATGACGAGCATCCCACGCAACCCCAAGTGGTCAAACATCTCTGAATGTGTGCGACAAACGTTCACCGTGGAAACGGCAACAGGAATGTGGAATCCAGGCCACCCAAATCAAAGTCAACTCCAAGCTGAATTCAGGGCGCAAAGCTGACCTGTTGAGTTGCTTGCCGAGAACGCTTTGGTCTGCGCGTGGAAAATGAGTGCCATTGACCCGTTTGCTATTCCAAGCTGGTCTTGACCAGGTCCCTCTGAGACGCTGGCTGAGCAAATGGCGCAACAGCAGCAAAGAAGCATGCATAGCTCCTTGGCGTTTGCTCGGCTGCGCGTTTCATTGGTGTTTGCTAGGCCGAATGTTGTCATACGCCATCGGATGTTTGCTCGAATGCACCCTTAGACCTTAGACAATTAGACCAAGTGGTGGACCAACTGCCCCTTGACAACCGTAATTAATGGGACAATGTTCCTTGACCACACTACATCCGTGCAACAACCATATTTCTTTCAAACCAGGCCAAGATTTGTGGACGTGTGCATTGTAACCAGGCTAAATAGATGCGACGCAACGGCCTTGCACCATGAAGAATATTGCACCTTGCAGGTAGGGAAGCTGACCCAAGGCAGTTGGAGATTGCTGAGCATGGTTCTGTGGGTTTGCTTTAGTAGGGCCATTAAATCGAATTGTGTCCTTGCTCTTCAAACAGCCAATGAGGGGACCCTCGGTCAAAGACAATTACCCCGCGGCTCGTCGATGTCTCAACCAGTGTCCATGGGAGGCCGGCGATTTTTGCGGGAGGCCTTCTTCATGGCTTAGGAACACAAGCGGGAGGCCGTTTCTGAAGGCCAGTTTTCCGCGACCCTATGGAAGCAAAAGCGCTCAGATCAGGAAGGGCGTCTTCACACACACGCAGACCAAAACAGAACTAGCAGCCCTGCTGCTGCGCAGTGGTTGCAAATCATATCAGAACTTCGAAGAACATGCCGGGGCAACTTTGTAGAATTTGCGTCACGCAAAGTCGTTTCTCTCATCCGTCATGGAACACTTGAAATTCGGTTGCCTCCTTAACCTGCAGAGCATAACTTCAGGCCAGGGGACTCCGGCTCAGTGTTACGGGATGACAGGGCAGGAACTTCACTAGAATAACAGCGAAAGGGCTAAGCCCCCGAACAGGCTGTGAGCAAAATGTGATTGCAAGGAACAAGGCTGCGAACAAGGCTGCGAAGAGAAGAGCGCAGCGAAGAGTAGACAAATGAGCGGAGAGAAGAGCAAAGAGAGGAGAGAACACTAGGCAGAGGAGCAGAGATGGGTGCGAAGCCAATGCTGGGGAGAAGGGCAAAAGAAGAGCGGAGCGAAGGGGGGGGGGGGGGCGGCGCAATTCCGAGGTGCCTAAAAGTCCTCTTCCGAAATCAAACTTCTCAATGCGCCACAGATTTGTGGTCACTGGTCCCACCACAGGAAGGGAGGCTCCAGCTATTAGCAAGCTAGCCTTCGCAATTGTTTCATGCTTAGATCAATAAGCAGACGCGGGCTCACTCCTGGTATTACGCTCAAACTTAGGCGTGAGCTGACCAACTGCGTGTGTTGATAAATTTGATGCTCCGAGGGGACTTCCCTACATTTTTATCCAGCAGAGACATCCATTGGACAATACATCCACTCGGTGTACATCAAGAGGATCCTACTGAAATACATCCAGGGCCACACGAGCACCGTTGCCGAAGTGGACACTTTTTTGAGGGATCAAGCACCCCCGATTTGGGACTCAATTGCGGTAGCGGAGCAGGTTTTCCAGAGGGTCAAACTCAAGATGTCATCCGGTGGAGAAGCCTTCATGGAGGCCGCACAGTCGGCACCACTGAAGAGACCAGCGTTTTATCGATGACCGCCAAACAGCCGCCATCGTACGACAGATTTTTCAGCTTCTCCAATCATCGACGACAGAACTCAGAGTTCCTCATGTTCACATCCAAATATGAGATCCGTCTCAGGATGATGAAGGCATCCTGGAACGACAAGATGCCCGCCTATACGGCACAGTCACCAGAGTGCCTTGCATCCGTCCAAGATGCAAACCAAAGAAGAATCGTCCAGCACCAGCAAACTGCCGGTACTAGGGAACTGCTTAAAACAGTACATCAACGGCACGCAAACACAGGGACGCATTTCCCTTCAATGACAATCTCATTGCACAATTCTTCATCATCCAGAGTGAACTTTCAGATCAGCAGAGAGAACGACTGATCAGCGCAATGTTTTTGAGGAACATCTCACTCCAGCACTACGCCTACGAGACGCTGAAGACACAGAAAATGACCTTGTCATGACGACCAGAACATCCATCCAAGATCCATCCATCCGACCTCCAGGAGGCAAACCGCAGCAAGACCTTCCAATGCTTTTGGGCTGAGGATGAAGAAGGACATGAAGGATTCATGGCAACGGAACAACAACAGACAACAGACAACAGACAACAGACAACATCATTTTTTGTACTTAACAGCGCCATGTTGTAGTAGTAGTTGTTGTTGATGATATGTTGCATGAAATGTTTGAGGCATTCTGTTGGGGACACTGGCCGTGTGTTCACTGCAAATTTAGCTTTGGCACTTAACAGTGCCATGTTGTGTTCATTGTTGGTGATGATTTGCATGGCTTGTTTGTGGCACGTTTAACCCAGTGCCATTGTTCTTCTGTTAGGGGCATTGGCCATTTTTCACGGCAAATTTATCTTTGGCACTTAACAGTGCCGTGTGTTTAAACTGAAGCATGTGATCCTGCTTGGCATTGTGATCCTTAACAGACATGACATGGGAACCAATCATGACAGGCATGAGGGATGACAAGCATTACTGACCTGAGTCTCCGGCTTGTGTGCGCATCTCCTGTTTGGTCAGAAGGGAGCTCTACCAGGCCCGTTCACTCGGGTCACCAGTTCTGGCGGCATGAGGGATGACAAGCGTTGCATGAGGACTGACCTGGATAGCCAGCTGGTCCGTGCATTTCCTGCCTGGTCAGAAGAAGGAGCTCTACAAGGCACTCTGGCGAGCCAGTGGTTTTCATTTTTTGGGAGATCTCAGAAGTTTACTTGACAGTAAATAGCACGGACGTTCAGTAGTCATATATATATATACACACATATATTCTAGAAATGCTAAGACCAGTTCAAGTGATTCCCCCGCGTGAGTCTGGTTAAGCTCGTGTGTGTGTGTGTATGAGTGGGTACAGTGTGTGAGCGTGCAGCCGTCAAAAAGCACGTGCGGGCACTTCACAGTGCCATGAAATCCCGGGCGCTTTGCAGTGTCCTAATTAAATTCCAAACTTAAGCCCGTGGTGACAGCCCAGGTCGGCGCAGCTAAGCTCCCTGCAAGATTCGGTCTGGGGCTTAGGCAGGGTCCAGAGCGTTTGAGCTTTCAGGCCAAAGGGGCCTTTTGAGATTTCAAGCTCAACCATGCATTGTCTTATCATTGCCTTGCCTGCAAAACGTGTTGCGAAAGCAAGAGGCAAGCAATTTTGCGTTGCTCAAAAGAGTATTTGGCGGGCTGAAGCTCAGCGATCAGCCCTTAAGAATCTTGCGAACGTTGTCCTTCTTCTTGGCGTTACCCAGGTCCTTCTTGATTTGGTTCTTCATGTGTGCCTCCTGGCCTCTGTTTTTTGATACCCACCTTGTCTGTGACCTTGGCATCCTTGTCGGTGGCCTTGTCTGTGATATTTGCCAGCGGTGGAAACAAACAGAAAATCCACAATGACGTTGCCAGACTGCATGAAGCCGCCCTCTTCCTTGGCGATCACCTTCTTTGAAGAAACAGACATTGCTTTGTGCGCAAGCGTGGTATCAGCTCAATGGTGCGGAGACACGCGTCCATGAATGTCAAGAGAGTGACAACCAATGACAGAGCGCACCAAACAAACTCAGAAACATTGAATTAGGCCCCCTCTTTCAATCAGCGTCCAGCTCGTTGGCAACTCGGTCTTGACAGTTTGCTGCGGCAGGAATGGAGGCACTGGAAAGTGCCTGGAACAGTTTGCTGGGCACTTAACAGTGCCCGTGCGCTGTGTGTACTTGTTTGGGTGGGGGTAGCGCAAAACAAGTTGGGCACTTGACAGTGCCTGTGTGTGATTTTTGTTGGTGGCAAATCAATGCGTTTCATGACCCCAACCCACCACCCTAAACAATAAGAAGATTGGCACTGGGAAGTGCCCCCCCCAAGCCTCAACTTGCCTGCCACGCACCCGAAAACCTAAGATTCCCCTTTGCTTTACGCGCTGCGCGAGGTCGAATCATGGACTGCGTGGACGTGGGCGGCGAGACGGCAAGACCGTGTGTTGCACGGGCCTTGGAGGGTAAGTGTTTTCGGCTTTTTCCCTGGTTGTTTGGCGGTAGTCCGCCTTTCGGTAGGCGGACTGCCGCCAAAAACGCAGGCCGCAGGACAAATCAGCATTTTTAAGCTAAATTACTTCGCGTCGAGCTCCACACTCACAAGCTTACGACTGTGAACACGGTCGTGTGAATTCAAGCATGGTTTTCGAGTGGCTTGGGGCCTATGACTGCTCAACAAGCTTTGCATTGAAAGCCTTATCCACCTGTCTGCGTGTCAAACTCCACTTGTCGGCAAGCCGATCTCGAGAACTCAACCATCGGTTCCGTTAACAAAAGCCAAGCCCCTTCCAAAAAGAAACCCGACGGGGGATTAAACGAAGTTGCTTATTCACAGCCCGAAGCAACACAAAAGCATCACGCTTTCCGAGCCTCAGGGTACACTCAATACACGAAGGCACCAACATGAAATGTAAACCCAACTGTGCGCCGGGCTGGACATTAAGCAAAGTGTTAAGCATCTTCTCTATGAATCTCAAACATGACTTACTAAGCTGCTGACGCCGAGCCCCTTGCTTTATACACTTGGCTCATGGCTCTACACACTTGGCGCTGTGCACCTGGCTTTATGCACTCACCTTGCTCTATGCACTTGGCTCTGTGCACATCTGCGCACCTTGGTCTATGCCCTTGGCTCTATGCGCGTGGCTCTGTGCAACCTGTGAGAGACTTGGCTCTACGCACTTGGCACTATACACTTGGCTGTGTGCACGTGCCTCTGCGTAACTTGGCTCCGTGCAACTTGGCTCCGTGCAACTTAGCTCTGTGCAACTTGGCTCTGTGCATTTTAGCCCTGTGCGACGTGGCTCTTTGAAACTTGGCCGTGTGATCACTCTGTGTAATGGTCCAAGGGCTCCGCACGGAAGAACCCTTCGTGATGCTTTCGGGGATACCCTTTTCAGAGGTGCGTCTGGCTGTTGGCGCCGCCCCAGATACAAAAACAGGACACTTGTTTTAAACTGTACGCCTGGCTGTTGGCGCCAAAGTTGCTAGCTATAATGCGGGCTCAGCTTTGTGGCTGAAAGCGACAGTTGCGGCGAGCCGATGCAAAACGGGCACGGCGCCGCTAACGCGAGATTAGGGCGGCTTAGGGTGGAATAACGGAATATACGGGTGGTTTAAGGATGGCTTCAGGTGCGTTTGGGGTGAGGTTAGCGTTTGTTTGGGGTCAGTTTAGGGTATGTTGAGGTCGGTGTAGGTGGCTTCCAGGTTGGTTTAGGGGTTAGATTGTTAGTTTAAGTTGGCTTAGGTTTTGTAGTTGGCGGCCCTCCCCAAAAAACGACCCTGTCCTGCAAGTAGCCCGTGGCCTGAAACTGAACCCGGGAGAAAACACTCATGAACAAATCAAGTCACACATTTCCGAGTTGCTCACTGTTGGGTTATGAAAGCACCAATCTGCTCCTGTCTGGGGCTGCAGTCTTCCAGGAAGAGGCGGAAGTCTGCGGGTAGCTTCTTCCCCGGAAAACCGCCCAACAAGGTGTTCCCTGGATTCAATACTTTTGGCCAGTTCTTTGTCGGCCAAACCAAACTACTACATTCCCCACTCATCGGAACCTCAAACACCCCAAAGAAAAAGGGCCGATGCAACCTTCCACATTCTGGTCAGATGGGGTTGGGGCCTGTTCGGGATGTGCTTTTGAAGCAACATTGCAAGGGAAAGTCCCACTTTTCGGGCTTCTTCGAAAGATTGCGCAGGGAGAAAGAAGTGGGAACTGAGTAAGTCCAGAGAGGCAATGGCTTCGATTTGGGCTTCGAGTCTCTGGGCGGAAGGCCCTTCCCACAACCCTCCCCCCACAAAGATGTTGGTCGTATGTTCTTTGTCTGGGCCTTTCTCCGCCATCCTCAGCGCTCGACAAGCTCGAAAACAGATGGACTAATACAAGCGAGCAAACAACTCACCAGGATGAAAGCCAAGACGCTTCGTCGCCCTTTGTGCCCGTAAACTCCTGATGCGTTCAGCTGCACCCAAGCAGCGCGAGAAAGATGAGGGAGGTGTGAGTTGTTTGGTCCATGCATCCAAGGACAAACTCCCTTGGAAATTCTCAAAACATGGGCATATAATCCCTGTGCGCAGCGCGTCTGGGCAAAGCTCCTCAGTGGCCAAGAAAATTGCAAGCGTAACAAATGCAGTGCTGCAAGTGTCACAAAATCACAACAGATCCCACTGACGCACCAAATTGGTCCGCGTCGGCTTGCTTGCTAGCGCACTTGGCAACCAATCCTTGCAAGTTCCTCGCGCTGACCGCCGCACCCTCGCGATTTAGCACTGCTTGAACCATGACACGTCGCTCCATTGGTCGCGCTTGCTTTATGGCGGCGGCAGCAGCAACGGCAACGGGCAGCAGCAGCGGCAAGCAGCAAGCAGCAACAGCAGCTGTCACAATGTTAGCCGCGACCATCCACTATTCCGACCATGAGTTGCGTGCTGTCAATAGTAGTGCTAGCAACGGACTGCTGCTGCTGCCCTACCACTGCATCTTTTTTTCCTTTGCTTCTGCTGCTGCTGCAACTACTAGTTTGCCTTTGCAAGCGCCCGGGTCTTCTCAATTCATCCAGCCGCAGGCCACCCTTGCGTCTGCATCTGTTTGCCGATTTGCCCGGTTTGGTGGGGCCGCTCTCCCGAGCAGCGCCTTGCAAAGAATTCTCAAAGGGCTTAACAACAAGAGGCGCCATCATGCCTGCGGCAGGACACTGAAGGTGCGCCGCCCTGAGATGGCAGCAAGGGCAAGGCTTCCAAAGCTGTCCGACAAGAACATGCCCAAGCCCAGGGTGCATTCTCCCTTGCCCCATACGAGGCCCACACGCTTTCTCTTGCTCCAAACGAGGTCTGCATGAGATCCGAGGATACAACGAATCAATGCTGCTCCTGCTGCTGCTGCTGCTGCTGCTGCTGCTGCTGCTGCTGCTGCTGCTGCTGCTGCTGCTGCTGCTGCTATCGAACCTAAGGGCCAGTAGCAATGCTGTCGCTTCTATGCATTCTACAGAAACGTCTAGCGACTCAAGTTTGGCTTCCAACCCACAGCCACACATTGACATGATGATCGCTTCGCATATACATGTTTATACAAAACAACAGTCACCAACCTTCTGCAGCAGCCTGGCGAACTACAAATTTATCTTCTGCCTTCGAGGGGGAAAGCAACAGCCCCCCTGACAGAAAGAAGAAGAGACAAACAACAAAACATATCCTGACTTACTCTTTCCTACGTTCTTCCTTGAATGGGTTTTCTCCAGCCGCCAGGGCCAAAATCTGTGCTAGCTACTGTAGGGAGAGCTGTCGAAAGTTAGTTGCGCGGACCGCTCTTACAGACGCGGTTTCATTGAAAAAACGGTTTTCTTGTCATAAAAGCAAGGTCGCGCGGTTCGTTCCAACCTCTTGCGCCCTCCTCGTGAATGGCCTGATAGAGGCCGGCAGCACGCTCGCTCATGCCAAAGAACTTCGCCACATCGGCCTAGAATCCATGGGCCGCCAATCCGTGTTGAGTTGGAAAGGGCTCAGGCAACGCCAGGGCCACATGGGCGCGATTCTTTTTTCAGGGTACCATGTTTTGGGTGGGTTTAATGGGCTCCATTTCAAGACACACGCACATGCGAACAGCACCTGCTTGCCAAGGCAAGGGGAACTAAAGCAGCATAGCTTTCTCGCCTCAATTAGCGTTGCTCAATTTTGCAAAATGCGACAGGTCGTTGCACTCAAAGCCTTGTGTTGTTCCCTCCTGTGATGCAACAAAGCAGCATGTTCTTCCAATACCCCCCGTACTGGCGGGGTCTGATTTTACTTCGGAAACCAATCAGGGTCACTTACGGGGGGGGACCTTAGTAATTAACTTGGTACTGAAGAGTCCCAATTACTTCGGTTCAGGCTCATGTTGACTCATGTCATAAAACTACCACTAAGAGATATAGCCCCGGAAAGACACTATTCGCCCGGTTTGTGCCCACGGGGGATCCGCCATGACCCTCACACATTGCAATTTCTGAAAAAGGAGTTTAGACTAAATCGGGTCAGTTTTAGAATTGTGCTCGTTTCGGTCACAAATTGGTTTAGAATTGGTCTAGTGTTGGCTCTGAAGTGTCCCATAGAAACGGGGTCATACGGGGTCGGCAGCGAACTTCCTGGTTTTGGTATTGTCTGGTTCTAATTTGCTGATGATGGTTTCTTTCAAACTTCCTGTAAACAACCAACAGAGGGGGCGCCCTCAAAAAGAGAACGCACCCAAATGGACTGAAGGCCAATAGTTCTGACGGAGGGGCCGATGGCAGACCAAGGCATCCGGTGTATTGTTCAAGGAAACCAACAAGGTTGAACGAGTGACCTTGAACCAAACGTATGTTTGTGCTTCTTGCGTGTTTCAAGCAAGCAGGAAACCAACCAGGTTGTTTGGCGGCTTGCGTGTTCCAAGGAAAACCAGAAGGTTCATCAAGCGCTTTGTTTGGCGCTTTGATCTATTTTGACACACACACACACATGCACCCCATGTCTTTTGAAGTTTGAGTCCGTCTTAAAGGGTGTCCCCCAAAATTATTGGTGTCCTTTTGGCGTCCCTCAAACATCAACCACAAGGGGGGCCGAATCGCATTTGAGCAGGTGCATTTCAGAAGTGGCTCTACCCCAACACGCCCACCGCCCACCCACCCAAATCGGTTGCGTTGAAGGCGGGCAGCTAAGCAGGCCCCCCCCCAAAAAAAAGAAGAGTTCACAGGTTGGGGAGAGGGCCTATAGTGTATTTCGTGCGGACGCTTTTGCGACGGAAGACGTTTTCCGAGGCGCAGTTGTCCCGGCAAGGACCTCCTGAACAAGCGTGGCATCCAAGACCAGGTCGGCAGCGTCCAAGACCGCACGCGGCATTGAGAATGAATCTACCTTGGGAGCTGGACATTGCCCCGGAAAAGAGGGACAGCCCCCAGACAGAACAAGTTTAGAAGCCGCCTTTTGACGTTTGGTTCTACCAGCATGGCTGTTAAAAGTTCTATATATATATATGTGTTTTGCTGGGGGACCCTGACAAGGTACGGTCAATTGAAGCAAAAAGCTATGCCCAATAAGTAGCCTGCCTAAGGAGCCATTCACCCCAATTGAACCAAGTGGAGGGTTGTCCACAAGAAAGGCTTTTAATTGGCCGCGCCCGTTTAAATGTCACGAAAGGGTCCAAACAAACCCAGTCCCCTTTCCTCCTGGGAAAGATTCCTTTTTGGACGCAAATAGTTTTTCCTCTAGGTTCGGCGGGCACTGAAATGCCTTGTTTAAGCGTATGGTCTAGCAAAATGCAACTGTTTTACACCAGCACCGACCAGCATCGTTTTGGCACGTGTTCAACACCCCCGGCATCACCAGAGCTAGGCTGAGTTTTGGGTGGGTTCAGTTCAAGGTTTGCTTAGGGTGGGTTTGGGTCACAAAGAAACGAAACCGAGGTCCCTAGACGAGCTTGGACAAACTGCCCATGGCCTTTGAGTGCTGTTGTGGGGAAGAAACAAAAATACATAGACAGGGACTGGTGTTGAAACAGTCCCTGGCTCCGAATGGGTAAACACCCGAAGCTGGGGTGGTCCTTCGCAGGCAAGTGGCAACAGTCATCTCAGGATTAAGATTAAGATGATCTGAAGGTGAAATCAAAGAGCAACCAAGCCAAAAAGAGAATACATCGGCGAACCTTCACTCCAAAGAAAAACCCTGAGAAAATGATCATAGCCAAATAGAATGTTCATCGTCTCTGCGGAATCTCCGTAGGCCTCGTTGCAAAAAGACATATTTCTGTCTGCTGACCCTGAAAGTCTTTCTGCAGGCCAGGTGCTCGGAGGACAACGGGATGTGATGATTTGACTGGAGCCAGAAGAGCTCACGGAAGGCAACCGACCATTTCTGCCATTTCAATTATCGTGCCGTGACAAACGAACCAAGGTGAGCACCAAAGAAAACACACACCCACACACACACAAATTCCAGCACACAAAGCCACATGTCGACGGGAACCCCAACTCAAGCAAGCCGCTGGAGCCTTGCTTGACTGGGCGCAAGCTTACGATCCTGCTTTCAACAGGATACAAACGATCACCCAATCAGTGCTAGGCACTCAGCCCAAGCCCAAGTTGTGTCTCCTACATGCGTGGATTGCAATGGCCACGAAAATCGCGCATCCTTTCAGGCGCATTGGGCTCGCATGTGAGATGTCTCCGCTTCAGCTACCTGAGACGCGGCCTAGCCTCCCAATGTCTCCGGATCTCCGCCGAGCTTGGACGTCCACCGGCCCTGTTGTGAGGGTCAAAGGGTTGGGCCCGTTTGCAAGTAGTTTGCCTTGGTCGGCAATTGAAGTTTGGCAAGGATCTTGGGTGGCAATGTTCTGTAAAGAATGATGAGAAAGAGCAGAAGCACAGCTTGCTGTTGAAAGGGAACTCAGGAGGCAGCAAGTTCTCTTCGCTTGTCTTTGCTTTTGCGGCTGGTGGGCATAGGGCACCCGTTTGGTTGGCAAAGGCTTTCAAAAGAACACCAATCCGTTTAGGCTTTAGGCCACTATTTCAAGAAACATCCAAACGGAGGTTTGCCAAGCATGGGGAGCGCGCTTTGTAGTGCTTCATATGGAAGCTTAGGCGCAGTTTGAGTTTGGGCGCTTTGAGCTAGGTTTGCATTGAAGAAACGAACCCTACCAAATACAATGATGGCGCACATTCACAAACTCGTCATGTTGTAGTGTTGCCTGCGCACAAAAACATAAAACACAACCGCAACAACGTACAACACATCCGGTCAGGGCACTGGTCTTCTGGTGTCACGCATGTGGTGTCATCCATCCGTCCGCCAAACAGCTTCAACCAAGCCCAAGCTCTACAAAATGCCAAAGTTGCCAAACCTGATCTCTCCCAAATATCCAAGCACAAACCCTCAACATATGTGAGGAACTATCGAATGGGATACATGATTCAGGTGCTTGAGTAGCACTTAGAGAAGTTGGACACGCCACACACACACCGCATCTGACCAGCATCATCAGCTTGCATTTATGTCGCCTTCTCCAGCCAAACGCATGGGCATGGGTCACAATAAAACCACCAGGGGACCGCAGGTTTTAGTCCTTCTTTCCATTTACCAGGGTTCCATTTGGGGTACCTATTCTTGACCCACAGCCACATCAGCTTACATTTTGCAACCGTCCTTGACCGCATTCGCCACTGGTAGACCTAAGCCCGCGTGCCTTCAAAAGCCTGTGCGCGTGCGCCTTGCTTTGGCGAACCCCCCGCCCAGCTTCCCAGAACAGTCCTTGAACATGTCAATCACAGTTCTTTGTCTTTCGGGGGGAGGAGAAGGGGTAAGTTTCCCCCCAACAAAGCGGAAACATACCTGTGAGGTCCGCATGGTCCGCTAACATTACCCCCCTTTTGTTCTGAACCTTAAGGGGTCGGGATCTTTTTTGGCTGGATGAAATCGACAGGGAAAAATCAGTGGGGACAACTCGCAGAAAAAAACCAACCGCGAGTAAACATGTTGAAGCTTTCACCTAGAGCATGCCCAACTTGCAGGCTTGCCAATGCAGGCTAGGCGCTCAGAAAGACAACGCGTGAAGAGATCAGCGCGCTTGGCCCGCTGAAGGCAACAGCTGCGGATCAAGCCATGTGCATGGTGACCTTCACCAGCCCGTTTGCAGCAACAAACATCCTCCACCCAAGCAACCAACCACCCAATCAAGCAAGCAAGCATCCAATCATCCAACCAACCATCCGCAGAAGGAGCCAAGCAACCCAGCAGCCAAGCAGCCAGCTAGTCAAGGGGGGTCGAAGCCAGTGTAGGATCTACAGGCTCAAGCGTATGCCCCTAAAATGGTGCGCTTGAAGACAGAGAGAGAGAGAGAAACAAAAACGCTGAGCAACAGCCTGGGAGCCGCCAAAGTTTCTAGTGGCTTCCCCATGCTCCCCCACATCTTGCTTGCGGGCGTCGGATTTCTATTTATTTGAGGTGGACATCAGCCCTGCTGTGAGTGAAAGTATCCAGGAATGAACGTATGCCAGTGCTGACTCACAGCCTGAGAACCACTTGTGCCCTAACACATTGCCCAAGAAGGCTCCAGAATCTTGCAATGAATAGGCAGGAAGCCTCCTCAGGACCTTCATCCATGATGAGCAAATTCCATTCACAGGTTTGGAATTGGTTGAGATCTGGCTGACTCTCTTTCCAGACCTTTGGCAATGGATAAAAGCCATGCGGGGTCAGTCTAAAGTCATACAGCAGGACTCCACCACGGTGCTTTTTGTCCGCGGGCCTTTCTGCTTTGCGCGCGCAGGCCCTCACTCGGCACAACAGGATCGTCACATCAGCCTTGGCCAAAGACTGCCTCCATGTGCGATAGTCCCCTCGAAAAAATATGTCAAGTTTCCTTTTTTTTCAAACAAGGAACAAGGGAGCTGAAACCAAATTCTTGAGCAAATTGAAGCATGAGAGCGAACAACCCTTTACGCCGGGAATGGCGTCTCCGTGACTAAAGCCTTGAGCATCTCTGCAGCAACGGTCAACCATTCAGGACTACCGTGAAATCGGAGACGAACCATCAGTTTGCGCAACGCATCAAGAGCGGCGCCAATCGATTCTGTATTGATCTGGACTTAGGGCGACTTGGGAGAAAACCAAAGCACTCCCCAAGCCGCAGGGGCAGCTTTGTGCCCCTGAGAGGCAAGCAAGTAAGGCGCCACATTGATGAGAGGCTGGTTCCCAAGCACAAGAAGCGAGAGCGAGTTCAAATACCCCACCTTAGCGGCTCTTCTTGGACTCCTCTGGAGTGATGAAGTACGTGTTCGCCTGACGTCTTTGCTGCTTGCAGCCCTTGGTCAAATGAGCAGCACCACTGCAAACGCTAAACTGATGACCGCCTGGCCACTACCAGTCGATGATAACAGTCACATTTTGGACCCATCACTAAAGTTGAGCTGGGCAAAGGGGGGCTGGCGGTCGATTTCACACTCAGTTCCCCAAAAACAACTGGTGAATACAAGGTCAACCACCTTGTGGAGCCACTAAGCATAGAAGCTGAAAGGCTGCGGGAGCAAAGGGAAAACCCCGCGACTGGAAAGTGAGAGGCTTTCCCAAGGCTGACTTCGACAAATCGCCGGATCGACAGGCAGCCAAGAACCAGCGGTTTGCCCCCGTGCCTGCCCCGTAAAGGTGGGCTGGGGCATGTTCACTTCCACAGTGTCGTTGGTGGCGAGGAGCCAATCTTTGAGCCCTGCGAGAAACGGACCCACTGAATGTGTCTTTCTCCGAGGCTGAGGATACTTTCCTTTTTTGTGGCTTGGGAACCAATAGGACAACCAGCCATTTGGAGGTCCCCTAAAAAACAAACACACACACACATGCACACACATGCACACACATGCACACACATACACCCACACCCACACCCACACCCACACCCACACCCACACCCACACCCACACCCACACCCACACCCACACCCACACCCACACCCACACCCACACCCACACCCACACCCACACCCACACCCACACCCACACCCACACCCCACACCCCACACCCCACACCCCACACCCCACACCCCACACCCCACACCCCACACCCCACACCCACACCCCACACCCCACACCCCACACCGCACCCGCACCCGCCCCGCACCCGCACCCGCACCCGCACCCGCAACCCGCACCCGCACCCGCCCGCCGCCCGCGCACCGCACCCGCACTACGCACCCGCACCCCCGCACCCGCACCCGCACCCGGCACCCGGCACCCGCACCCGCACCCGCACCCGACCCCGCACCAGCACCCGCACCCGCACCCGCACACCGCACCCGCACCCGCACCCGCACCCGCACCCGCACCCGCACCCGCACCCGCACCCGCACCCGCACCCGCACCCGCACCCGCACCCGCACCCGCACCCGCACCCGCACCCGCACCCGCACCCGCACCCGCACCCGCACCCGCACCCGCACCCGCACCCGCACCCGCACCCGCACCCGCACCCGCACCCGCACCCGCACGCACACACACACACACACACACACACACTATGGGCCGGTGCAAACCTTTAGTGGATTGCGTGCCACAGAGAGGAGCTCCTCTCCCGCAAAGGGGTCTTTTGCTCTGGCAAGTGCCAGCTGCACGTTCCGACGGGCGAACCATTAGAATGTTGCTGAACCTTGCGCCTGACTTCAACTGGAGCAGTGCTCGTCTTTTCGTCTGAGGTACTAGCACAAATTGCATATCCATTCAAATACGTAGAAAGAACAAGGCAAAACGTAAGTTGAACATGAAGTTCGATCTCCTTCGCACTTGTTTGCATTGATGGAACCTCCTGCTGATATGCAAATGGTTTGGTACCTGCGTCTGACGTTCGTTGGATTCGTCTTTGACACAGCTCGCATTTCACTCTTCTTGTAGTGCATGCCATAGGTGTCCATCTGAGATTCAACTTGAGTGACCGGGGGGAGGGGGGGTTAAATATGGGGTCGGAACAAATACACAATATCCATCCCCTGTTTAAGGGAGAAACAAACAAACCAACACAAACATGGACCCATAGTATGCAAACACCTGGTACTGCTCATGTTGCTGGACAGGCGTGTCACACGCTGGTCCAAACGTTGGTACGTCACGGTTGGCATGTCGAGCTGGGCAATTTTAACATTTAAGAGGTGGCGTAATGACATAAACTACTCAAAGGAGAGGGAAACACAGTTTTGTCAACAACGGGGGAACCCGGGACCTTAAAAGGAACGAACCCCTCCGTGACTGCGACCTCTCCCTTAACCTTGGGGTTAGCGCGATGCCACGCGCTGTTTTCAGCACTTGAGCCAAAGCAGTGATTGGATCATGCTTTGGCAACCACTTGAATGTACAACATGCAACTGACTACATGAGAACCTACCTCATGTACCTCTGGGCCATAAATGTCATCGTGATAATTGACTCCCCCCTCATTGACGGCACTGAGGGAGTGTCTTGGGCGCATTACCACGCCAACTTGAAGTCAAGTTTACACCACAAAGACTGACACAAGTTATTCAAGCATCACCCAGGCACTTTGCACACTTTGGAAATTTGCGGACATGCTGCAGCGCACTAGGCAGCTGCTTTAGCGGCTCTACTTTCACGAACGTCTTCAAGCTTCTCTGGAAGGTCAACACGAATGCCGAGCAACCGGATGGCATGGTCCCACTTGTTGGGTGGAAGTGCTTTCGTGAAGATGTCCGCTGACTGCATGTCGGTTTGGACGTATTCTATCGAGATGTGTTCGCTTTCAAGCTGCTCTGCGATGCACGCGAGATTCACCTTGTGTGTTCGCTGGACACAGCGTAGCTTGGATGAGAAACCTTTCCTTGCTACGAGGATAGTCGCCTGGTTGTCCTCGTGGATCTTGAGATGGAATGGTCGGTCCAAGATCAGCTCCCACAAGCTTAGCGCAGGGAGCGCTTCCTGATAAAGGGAGTATGCGAGAGATACAATCTCCGCCTCGGTCGTTGATCGAGAGACCGATGTCTGCCTTTTGGATACCCACGCAAGCGGAAAATGCGTGTGCGGACCACTCAAAATCAAGAATCCTCCGGACGTGGATTTTGCATCTCGCTCTCCGGCGAAATCGGCGTCTACATAAAGAGACAGATGCAAATCCTCAGTCGAATCTTGAACTGTGCCTACTAGCGTGCTGTTGACCGTGCTGTTTATGTAGCAAACAAGCCTATGTAGCTGCTTATCGCAGTTTCTAGACCATTTTTGAACAAATGAGGCAAGGTCGCCAATGGGCTTGACCAGGTCTGGGCGTGCCAAACGGCCGAGCCATAAGGCTTTCATCAACACGCGGCAAGCGGCGAAGCCGAGCTCACCCTCCAAGGCGTCATCTGCAGGATCGAGGGATCCAGCGGGACAGAATGGAGTGGTGGCATCGCGCAGCTTTTCACTTTTCAGCTGTGCAACCTCAAGATATAATGCCACCGTTTGACGGGCATAATCCCGCATGTCGAACGCCATGCCCCCTTTCAATCTGCCCATTGCGGCATTAAGATCGGGTTCAGTTGGGTCCTTTGGAGCATCTATCAAAAGGTGATTCCTGCCTAGCACCCGGTATATGTCTTCTGGGGGTTCTATATCAACCAGTCTTGTTAACTTTTCCCAGAAGTCTTTATGAAGGTGGCTGGGGCCGGCCAACGTCAAGTCGTCGACGTATGTCGAGAGAAGTAACCCGGACTCCTTGAACCAGAAGTTTCCAGGAAACTCTGCGACCTCACGCCCTCCAAGTTCACTAATGAACCCTTTGAGGTGTGCCTCCCAGAGTCCGCCAGCGTCAGGATGCCCATAAAGAGCTTTAACGAGCAAAACCACAGGTTTCACGAAACGCTCGCGCCACCACCTTGGCCGGAGCTCAGGCGGGAGTGTGATCCAAGTTTGGTACTTGGACTTCAGCAGTGCTTGCACATAAGCCTTTATAGCGTCCGCTGTTGTGGTGGAATTCCCTGGCAGGGATCCATAAGCGAGACAGTTATTAAGACCTTGTACGCTCGTGGGATTTGCTCCCAACTCTTGGTAGACAGCTGCTGCGCCATGTTCGTCTTTCGCACAGTCTCCGCGATACACAATCCTACCTTTCATCTTCTGAAGGTGTTTCGCGAGTTCGGCGAACTTGACGGATGCTAGCGACATCAACTGCCCGAAATGGACTTTTATACTGGATCGTCGCGCCTCAGCAGCGACTTGATCATACTCTCGGACTGAATTTAGATCCCAAGCACCGGCTTTCTCCAGGCCTGTGGCTTCAAGTCGAACGGCTTCAAGAGCTTCCGGGGAAGCCAACATTTCGGCACGTGACAAGAGTCTGGTCACCATTGCGGTGATCTCAGGATCCTTCTTCTCTGTGACTTGTCCTAGGGAATGTGCGATGAGATTTTCAACATCAAGAACTTGCTCAAGAATGTTGTGACACTTTTCATCTGACTCAACAGCAACACCTATATCTTCCAAACCGGAGAGAGGGGATATGTGCTTCAACTGCTGTTCACGTTCCCGGTGATCGAGAGGCAATGGCACTTGGACAGGCATCGCAGGCACAACGGGTTGAACTGTCGGATACAGCGCACGGGCAACTGTGAGACACATGCCTTCGGGGTAGAAAGCGGTCTTTGCGGTCTTGTTACCTGCTGCAAGCGAATGCTTATACCCTTTTTCGTGCGGACACTTGAATGCACCTAGTGCGAATGCGAGTGTGCTATTGCTGGTCATGACTTTCCATGGCTTCTTGATGGGATAGCCATTGCTGTCCTTCAGGCCTAGGGCGCAACCATGGAAGGTCGCTGGGGTGAAGACGTGTGCATATTCTCTAAAGAATGCAGAAACATCATCCCTAGCCCAGCTGTCGCAATCCCTTGGCCATTCAAACGAAACACTACCCCCCTGATGAAGGACAGTCTCTGCGTGACGTCTGAATCTGGAGAACAACTCTCTCGACTCTTTAACCTTTTGCTTCAGTTTCTTTTTGAACTGGCTTCCTAACTTGGCCTTATTAAGGCGTTGCCATGCTGAACCTGATGTGCAGGGAATTGCGGCCCAGAGATTGGGTTTATCACAACCTCCAATCTGCGACTGCAACTGGATTTCTCCTTCATCTGTGCTGAGGTCGATAAACTCTTTAGCCAGCCTAACATGAGGTATGCCAAGACCTTCAAACACGCGACCCATGTTGGACTCTGGTGAACATGCGTATTCGAACATCACAGGCAACTTGTCAATACGTGCCTGTTTCTTGCGGGCACGATGATTTCCAACCTCAAACTGCTTGCGCTGTGGAGCTTCAACCTCTGCGCTGCATGGCATGCCAAAAACTGGCAATGTGTTCGGACGACCGTTCTTTGACGCATCGGTGAGAGGTGTCGGCGGTACGGAGTCTAACATCACGGCTGCACCTGTGGTGATAACACAATCGGACTGAATGGGCTTTAACTTGAACACTGTGAACCCGGTCCATGCATCTCCAAGTGAGCGATTGGGTCGGCTACCAAACCAACCATCATGGATGTTGTCTGCTTTGCCCCCCTGAAACACGGCACGAGTGGTGCGAGCTGCAGTAAATCTTTCTGGGGAAACGGGGCAATCCTCGACCTCTTTTGGGGTAAAGAGATTTTGCCTTGGCATGATATGGTATCGGACCAAACAGTTGGCATTTTCTTTGAACACCCAAAAATCCTCACCTTGCGATGTAGCGGCTGTCGCTGGCGCGGTATCGAAAAATGAGCCACCGGGTCTTGAGGGAGCGGGCTCCCCAGCTTCGGCGGCATCAAATTCATGCGCAACATCTTCTGCACTAACTGCGGGCTTAGGATCCTCTCCATGCTCGGATGCGTGGATTGCTCTGGCTAGCTCCTCATCCCCTTCAGTATGAACAATGGGAATGGGTTCCTTAGATTCAGTTTTGGCAGCGCTTTTTGCAGCTGCTTCAGCTCGATCTGCAGAAACAAGTTCGGAGAACCTCTTCTTGCATTCGGCACTGTGAATCTTGGAATGACCGGTGCATGCACGGCAACCTGGCGTTTCCTTGAACTTGATGATCCTCTCAACAGTTATGTACACGGATTTTGACTTGACAGCGGATGGAGTCGGTGGGGCACCAAAGGGCGCCTCTCGCAGGGGCATAGGTGGGGGATCAGACCCTCTGTCTTGCCACCATGCAATGCTCTATCTGCTGCTGCTGCAATCGGAAAGCTTGGGGGTCCGTCTTCAACGAACAATTCCGGTTCAGGAACATCGTGAACGGAAATGGAACCATCTTTGCGGAAGGCTTCATAGTCCATGACTTTGACCACATTACGGTACCGCAACCCCGGATCGATCCTCCAACCCAAAAAGAGCGCTGGCGCCATGTTCGGATCGAGAGTACGCTTGCCAGGAGTCTTGGTTCTGTACCAAACCAATTGCCCGAAACAGCATCTCTTACCTTGAAACTTTTCTTTGGTGAGGGCTTCCCATTGGGTTTTCCCTGGGCTGAAAGGTGCAGGCCTGTCGAACGACATGGAGAGACATGCAAATGGGTAACTAAACGTATGCAACGAATAGGGCAGCCCTGATTGCATGTGGATGCTGCGGCAGCATTCCTTCTCCTCGCGAACGTCGCGCTCCAGAACGGTGTTGTGTGGCCACCTGTTCGGTAAGCTTGTCTCGGGGACGAGACCGACTTCGTGGGCCGCTCCTTCGAGCTCTCCTGCTGCATCCATTTTTACTAGACACGTTGGCGGCGAATCAGTGGCCCGAAGGCCCATGAACTGACGGAAGTTTTTGACATGCGCTTGCGTGTCCCGCCTACTCACAGGGTAGGCAAGTCGAACGCCTGAGAAAACATCACGTACTACATGGTGAGATTTGATTCCACCGAAACCTACTCCGAGGTGTTCATCGCCCATGGCAAGAATCACGGAATCGGTAGCCAACTGTTGAAATGGTGCGGTTGGAACATCGACTTTGTCGTCGGATCTAGTATCCTTTTTGTGCGCTACCCTTGCGGAAGTGGTCTTTGAGATTGAACACACCTTGCAAAACGGGTTCTTCGGGAAATGGGACCTCATGTGCTCAGGAGATTTTGCTTGCTCCTTCAACGCAGTATCATGTGTCGGGTCACCATCTCCGAAGGCGATCAATGGAAGTTCGTCCTCGGGAGGAGGGGCTTCCTCGGCCGCTAGCATGTTCACAGGAACCTGATCTATCTCACCCTCATCTGACGCTTGGCACGAGTCATCGCACAGAGAAACGACATCGTCTTCGGCCGCGCTCATAGCAGCGGCTTCAATCGGCCAGAGGTGAGTTGACGACTCTGCCAACTTGGGTTTTACCACCTCATCATATTGGGGAACGTATTCCACTACCCTAGATGCATTAATGCGCGCATTGCGGGGCACGTTAATCTTACATCTACTGATGTCCTTTGGGGGCACAAGGTATGGAACGTTTTCACGTGGATCCCAAATGAAAAGGTGTCCTTGATCCATTACGGTCTTACCGATGGATTGCGCTGGTGGGCAATCACGGAGGACGTACACCTGCTCTTCAGCAGGTATCACTCGGCTGTCCTCGAACCCTAATGAAGTAGTGCCTTGTTGGGCACCACCCCCAGTCGCAAAACCTACGGGTGTGCTGCTCTCGCGCACGCACTTGATCATGTTGCTATTCAAAGCTTGACGTCCGATCAAGTGTCTCCCTGCGGCAGTATCCCAAAGCCAACTGATGCGATTGTCGTCGGAAGCGACGCTTGCCATTGCCGGAATGAGCTGTGCAACAGCTGCACTCGCCTTTGGCGGCGGCGGTGACAACAAACTTTTGGGCTTGGGACCAGTGTACTTGTTGGATCACTGTGGAGAAATGCACACTGCTTGGCCTTGCACGAATTATAGGCATAAAACATGCATGGCTTTCTCTGCCGCGGTCATAGTGGCTGTCTTACTGATGGCCTTAGACCTAGGAGTAAGGTTATCGTTCGAACCGCCCTTACCTTTACCCTTGGGGGCTGGAGCTGCATTAGCTTTAGGAGGAGGCGGCTTTGGAGCTTTAACCTTCGGCGCAGGGGCTGCCGGAGTCTGCTGGTCAGCAGATTTATCCTTTTTGCTCTTCTTACTTTTCTTGGGCTTGTCTTCGCTGCTTGCTGCGGGCATGGCATTAGAATTATTCCCCTGGGACATAACGGCTGGCTTGATTTGAAGACTTTTGTCAAACTCATCCCTGTTCCGCTTGTCCTGATGGAGCTCCAAGGCTAGATCAACCTTGGACCACAACCATTCCGGCTTCCTACGGTGGCTACCGAAAGGGGCTTCCCGTGCCTTTTCTACCTTAGGCTTCAGCGCAGTGCACTTTTCCAGCTCATCCAACAGATGATCAAACAAGGTTGTTTCCCTGGGTTGTTCTGCCACGGGAATTGCGGTCAGCACGTAAACGTACTTCTCCCGAAAGGCATCCAGGTCAGCAAGGGACGGGCCTGCAAGAGACAACTTTAACAAGTTGCGACCTCCTAAGGTTCCGAGCCTACCTCGTTCTAACTGAAAGTGCTTGAAGATAGCACGCAACATGATTCTCCCTACGGGCATCCCACCTGACGAGATTCTCTCTTGTTCAACCATATTCTGAAACAAGAGCCCGAACTTACCTTTGCGGCAGGTCTTAAGGAGCTTTGCGGCTATTTCACGATCTAACCGTGGGAAACGCTTGTCCGCGACGAGTTCTTGCTCGGTGGAGGACATGCATGCTTGGGCCCACTGGTAAACTTCATCTCCGGGGGTCTTCTGGAGTCGACCGATGGCCATCAAAACTTGGTTGATGAAACCTCTAGCCTGACCAGCGTTCTCCGGAGGGGATGGCAACACGAGATCCTTGAGGTCCTTGACGCGAACAACGGATTCCTCATGCGTGGCGTGATCGGTGACGGTCATGCCTACACTAGGATCGGCAGCTTGAGACGGGTCTGCATTGGGGAACTGGCCAGGGCCTCCCCCACCTCCCCCACCACCATTCATGGTGAGGTATGGGCAATCAGTGTCTTCATGGCTGCCGCCGCAAACTCGACATTGTGGGGTATCATCATCTCCATTGGAGTCTGATGATGTGTCGGAGCTTGCTGCCGATGGCGCTTGCGGGGATGACGAGTATAACCCTCCCAACATTGTGATTGGTACTGGTGGAACATGAGTGCCATTGCCAGCTTTCGGCGGAGGCGGCGCCCCAAAAAGGGGAATGGGAGGCACTGGAGGTGGTGCGGCCGGAGGCGGAGGTGGCGGAGCCACTTGATTAGCAACCAATTGGGAAAGCTGCTGAACCATTTCCGCTAAAGCCGTCACTTGCACTCTCACATCGGCTTGATCCCTTGAACCGTCTCTACCCAACCCGCTAGTCCTCGACGCGCCGGGGGCTGCGTCTCCAACAGAGGACGCTGCTCCTAGCACTGCCGAATGGCCTACGAGATGTTGACTTGTTGCACCCCCACCAGGGTCCCTTGAATCAGCTGGGGCATCGTGACCAAGTCCTGTACTTTGAACAGAACCACACGGAGGGTCGGGGATAGTACTTGTAAAAGCATTCCCTTGCGACGATGCGGCAACACCGGAGGTATCTTGTGAACTTGAAACCTGAGGCGCTCCAACCGGCTGATGGGTTCCTGGGGGAACTGTGCCTTGACTTGAGGCTTTAGCCGCGCTTGTTTCCGTAGCTGTTTCGGCTATTGATGCGGCTTTTGGCGGGGACTCTTGCATCGGAACAGGGGTCGCACGAGCTTGTTGGGTGAGCTGCGCAACAACACGTTCGAGATCACCAAGTCGTTGATGCATCACAGAATTTTCCTGGGACAATCCACGAATGGTATGCTCTTGACTGGCAATGGTTTGCTCCCTTTGTAGGATTGCCTGTTGAGCCTCTTGAACAATGCGTTGAACCTCTTGCTGAGCGTCCTGTTGAGTGGCATTAACAACCTGTCGTGCGTTCTCGACATGGCCTAAGGCTTCCTGTCGTGTCTGCTCAATGAGTTGCCTAGCCTGAGCCTCACTTTGTTGTGCTGTTTGAACAGCCTGCTGTGCTTGTGAAGCTAGCTGAGCGGCCTGAACCCTAACGTCTGAAACTTCTCTTACAGCCCTTTCCCTGATCCATCCGGCCTCTTGTCTCGCCTGATCGGCGGCCTGCTGTTGGTGCAAGGCGTGATTGGCTGCCTGGGCAGCGAGGTCGGATGCTCGATGAGCTTGCTGCACCGCAGCTCCAGCTATAAATGCCGCAGCGGGTACGTTAGTCATCGGGTCAGGTAATTGCGATCCCTGTGAAGGAAACTGAATGGCTGGGGAAGCTTCGGATGATGTCGGTTCTGACACGATCGGACCACTCGGGGGTGATGATGGTCGTGTTTGGGCTGCTCTTTGAGGTGTGGATGTGCGAACTGTGGACATAACTGCAGGAACCATGGCTAGGTCAGGGTCATCCGGTTCAGAATCCCTATTTGGGGTTGACCTTGAACGGGGTTCTGATGGCGGTGACAAACCCGTTGAAGCCATGACACAGCAATGCAACTTTTGCACTCACACGAAGCTAGCTCCACGCGCTTTGAGCAGCGTGTCAAAAGGTGCTACGAGGAGATATCCCTGGATTGGCAGCTGATTGCGACACGCTCAAGTGAGCCACTCAAGAAAATACGTTGCGAAACGCTCAAGTGAGCCACTCAAGAAAATGCGCCCTGCTGCTTTGCACCTGATGAATTCTGTATTTGTAATTGTACTTGTAGATTGATTGATCCGCACTGCCGCACTATGGTGCTTTATCGAGGGATGTTGCCAAGCTGTATTGAGAATTTGTCTGCAAATCGAAAGCTTGTAATTGCAAAAGCTGTACCGCGCAAAGCGACGGTTTTAACGGCTTGCAGCAATAGCTACCGAAGTACCCGGCTGGCGGGTAGCTGAGATGCAGATCGGTGGAGTTCCTCGAGGTATTGCGATGGATGCAAGCCTCTCGCCGCCGGAATAAATTGTCTGTTCCGGGATTCAATGAACTCACCGAGGTTCTCAAGTGCGTTGCCAAAACCTCCCGGACCGAAGTGCGGATAATTGCGGAACGCCGCGATGCCTGTCTTTTGAGCTTCACGGACAATCGATGCTGTATCGTCAATAAGGGCGTGTACGCCCAGCCCTTGCAGGGCGTCTGCTTTGCCTCCCCTTCCCAACCGTTCGTGAACGATTTTTATCGCAGAAAAAGTGAGTCCAGATGTTGCCCGCGCGTGCTCCAGGGCGACCTGAAATTCGCGGCGGCGATACTCGCTTGCAGCCCTGCCCACGAAGGATAGCACTATAAAATTTATAGGTGCGTAGTCCGCTGCAAACTGAACGAGATGTCGGATCACTTCCGGGTTGAGGTGGGGTCCCTGCTGCCCAACGTCAAGAACTCCGTGCCAGTCAAGAGCAACAACAAGCTCCTTGGGCGGCACCGGCCTTCCAGGCGGAGGTGGTGGCGGCGGGGGCGCAGGCGGTGCCCTCCTTGGTGGCGAGCGGAATCGCGTGCCAGCTTCGGGAGTTGCAGCGCTAGCAGCAGCTGCTTGAACGACCTGCGGAGGCGGCGGCTTGACGATGTACCCGAATTGTGGCGGGTTTGAGCTCGATTTGCTTCTGGGTTCGGCCTTGTTCAAGCCTCGCGGAGGTGCCTTGTAACCGAATGCACTCTGAGTCCGAACCGGAGATCTGGCCCTTGGCGGCGACTTCCTCGGGATGTCTGCCTTTGCAGGCGCTGGAGAAACTGCCTTGGGGACCTCCTTGGGCACCGGTGGCTTGCTGCCGAAGATGACCTTGGGAGCGGCCTTTGGGGGCGGCGGTTGAACTGCCCCGATTCTTCGGCTGTGAAGCGCGATGGGCTCGGAGTGAGTCGGCGCCTCGTAAACGCGCCGAGGCACGTATGCTGACCTGCCCGTCCTGATGGACTCCAAGTTTTGCGGTGGGTCCTCGTCCGAGCTGTAGGCGTCGAGGCGGAAGGTTTCCGCAGGCGCCGGGCGGCGGTCAGGAGACCGTGAGCGTGAGCTCGTGGAGGACCTCCTTGGCGGGTCCCTCCACGTCTCGTCTCGGCTCGAGCTGAGGAGGTAAGGATCGGCTTGGCGAAGCTGCCCAGACGTCCGTTGCGCTCGCCGACGAGGAGCCGCTTCACGTGGTTGTGATGCCTCCCGCACCAATACCCAGGTACCGTGTTCGTCAAACCTCGTCACAGGGTAAATGCTATTCTGTGGAGCCAAAACGATGGGCCGAGTGGCTAGGGAAGTTCTGGATGGCCTTCCCTCCCGCGCAAGCGCGGGTTCAACACTATGGGCCCGTGGTTCCACAGGGGCAGCAGCAGTTGGTCCTCGTCTCGGTGATGTCGATGGAGACCTCGACCTTCTTGGCGATGGGGACCTCGATCTTTGTGTTGATCGCTCCCTGCTGCTCTCCCGCCGCGTTTCCGCAGCTTTAGCGTATACCCCGCGAAGAGTTGACTTTGCGGCTTGTCTTTCCTCTGCAGATGGCCGAATGCGAGGCAAAGGAGTGCGCGAATCTTGCAACCAGGAGGAAGCTGATGGAGGCGTCGGAGGACGAAGCCAGTCCGCTGCACTGCTTGATGCTCCCGCCGCGCCTGAGGCTGCGGCTTGATCCTGAGATGGCGCACCCTGCGGCAATACCACTCCTGTGGTTTCAACCAATGCGAGACGCTGCTGATAAGCGTTGTCCGCGGCCTGGATCACGTCGAAGGCTTCTTGGTCAAAATTCCACAGGTGCCAACTATCCAGTGACTCACGCCAGGAGAAGAGCGCCTCGACCTGTTGCTTCGAGGCGTCCGCAAACCTGATCCACCGGAATCGTCTGTTCTGCCGCTTGTACTCGTCGACGACGATCTGTTGCAGAGTGTTGTACAATCGGGCACGCGGCCCTTTCCCACCGCGTGTGCCGCGGTGAGGGCCGACTTCCATGTGCGACCAACAGGTCGCAGTCACGGAAGGGTTCGTTTACCCGAAAAGCGTTACGGCTGATAACCTGGGGGAATGGGAGAGACGTTGTCTAGACTGACACGTTCAAAAGGAGCTGCAAAGAAAGCAGGCTCGATTCCTCCCAAACACCTCGACCCTGCAAACAGGAATCAGCAACTAGCCGAATCGGGGGCGGCTGGGTCAGTGGCGGTCGAAGGAGATCGCTCCCCCCGATACGGCTGATAACCACTCAAAGGAGAGGGAAACACAGTTTTGTCAACAACGGGGGAACCCGGGACCTTAAAAGGAACGAACCCCTCCGTGACTGCGACCTCTCCCTTAACCTTGGGGTTAGCGCGATGCCACGCGCTGTTTTCAGCACTTGAGCCAAAGCAGTGATTGGATCATGCTTTGGCAACCACTTGAATGTACAACATGCAACTGACTACATGAGAACCTACCTCATGTACCTCTGGGCCATAAATGTCATCGTGATAATTGACTAAACTCGACCCAACCAGGGCTTCTGAGGGCGCATATTTTGGGCACCCAAGTAGTGTTGTTAACAAAGCACCTTTGTCCTAGGTATGCCAAGGTGCTTCCCCATGGAAGCACAGACAGAGAATGCCCGTCTAAACAAACCTCGCAACCCTTGCCACCCATGCTGTGCATAAAGTAAGAATAGCAAAATGCAAATTCCGCATCATGCACACAAACCCGCTTCCGCGTACCTTTCCCCGGGCGTTTATTCTCTTGGCATTCGCGGCTCCCCGCCTGAGGGCATCACCAAAGGCACCATGTCTTTGTGCTGCAAGTTCGAAAGAAACACGTCATGCTTCGCCCCGTTGTACTCGACTTGGGCATCTCAGTCGTGCTTTTCGTCGCTGTCTGGCCGGCTTGGACACTTTCTTGCAGCCCGGGATGGATATACATTCCCCTTTCCAAAACCGCTGCCCGGAAGTGCGGCTGATTTCTTGCACACGATCTACTATGCTCTATGGGCCGTGCGGTTTGTTTCTTGCACGGCAATCTTTCAGCTGCCCTCTAATTGGTGGTTTGGATTCGTGGTTTGGAGGTCCTGATATAGTTTCCCATTTACCCTCTACAAGAAGGGGTCCAAGTATCAATAAAGAGTTACATAATCCTTTGAACAGGACCTAGTCCCGTGACCTGCAGAAGATTTGCGCGGGCAGGTAAGCACAGAAAACGGCATTTGCACTTCAGCTTGCAAATGCCCGCACTATTTTTAGGCATTTTTCCGCCATTTCCGCAAGGCTCCGGTTGTGCTGCTGCTTGGCAAGCGTAAGACAAGGTCGGCCCGGAAATACCGGCCATAGCGCACCAAAGAACACACCGAACAATCGTCGTACATTGCAGTTGCCGCTGGCTGCCGTTCATAGTGCCACAAAAGAGGGATGTTTTTTTTCGGGTTCGTGCATGGCAAAGGCGACTTTCAGAGACAACGTCCCCTCTCCTCCCTGCTGACTCAGCTCCAATGCGCGAGAAACATGAACTCTGGGCCCAAACGCATGATTGTTTTTGTTCTCTCTCCCTCTCTCGCCCAGATCCTGGACGCAGAAGACAACTGAAAAACCATGTTGCCCCAGAAAACACTTCCGCGGCTTCCCTGAACCAGGATCAATGCGAAAACACCGCTGCAAGACCGTTGTTCACCCGCCCCAAAAGCCTATGCGCACAATGATGTACAATGCCATAGCGGACAAAACTAGTTGTTCGCGTGTTCAAGGATTCGCCTTGTCTGAACGCAACATGCAAGAAGACACATACTCTTGCACCCATGTGCGGGCATTCTGAACAGTGGCCGTCAAGGCTGATTAAGCCGTAGCTGTTCGCAGGGGAGAGACCTGTGCTGGGGGGCTGGCGGGTAGGGGCAGTTTGAGGGGCATTTCCGATCCCACCAAATGATCAACAGCCCCATGCGGAAACTCTGTTAGTTGTTACCCCAAATGGTGATCACGCACTTGAGCTATGCTTGGCCCAAAGAAGGAGACTTTGCATTTTGTGGCATGTGCGCGCTCTCTGGGAGGTGTGTTGGCGCACTGTTCGCTAGAACCAAAGTGGAACTCATGGCGTTCTTCTTGCATTGGACAAGGGGTTTGCCTGCGCCATACCCCTGCATCTCGCCAAAAGGAAACAAAGGGGATATTGGAAGATATTGGCAGTCAGGAACTTGTTTAATAAACAACCCCCTGGTCACTTTATCCTCGATGAATCTGGGATCGCCATGAATCGTATATGTGTTCATGTTAACCTCCAGTTATTTCGGGATAAAGCAAGCATGATGGCACCGAGACTGGCTCGAGCTACATGCCATCCTTCGCCGGGAGGCCTGCTTGTAGGTATGAGCGCAGTGGCCACACGTGGCTTGGTTCAGCCACTAAGCAACCGGCTTGACAACATGATGAGACTTCCGAGGTTTCCCTTCTACATCTGGCACGGACTACTATTCTTCTACCCAGAACTCGTGAAAACGCGACAGAATCTTCATTGATTAGGTTTCTTTACACCAGGCCATGAGCTCCGAAAAACAAAGCGCTGGCAACACGACACCAGGGCCCCTTTGAATGTCATTGTGTTTCACCTGGCTATAGATGATACTAACAACCGCCCTAGCAAAGGAGACTCCTTGCTGCAAGATGCGGCAAGCACAAATCAGTTGTCTGTCAGTAGCCTTGCTTCAGTGGGTTACTATCTAATTATTAAATTAAGCAAAAAGAAGAGCATGCGCCGCCAGAATGCCACAGCACGCTCAGGCAGGATGGGCATTTGCACTTCCGATTGAGTCGAGCCACGACCTGCCCTGATCGTAGGGCGCAGCAAGCCAGAGCCTAGCAGAGAAGTCAGATGTGTGCGCATCCCCAACCCACTCTTGGTTTTAAATGACATGGCTGAGGTTTATTCAGGCCTTGCAACCGCCATGAAACCACACAGAACTTATGGAAACTGCAACCGTTTTCAAGTTTGTAGTGGGATCCACTCGCCCTCGTTTTCGTCTGTGAAAAACGAGTGCGCCCTCGGCAGCCTGGACCTGATGTCACAGCCTGTAACTCGTGAAGCACGGCTGCTGGGTCCAGCCTGAAGACCGCACTGCGGCTGACGAAATGGTATGGGGACAAACCCGATCCGCGGAATGGGAACCCCTTCAAAACCAAAAGGATCATTGCTCCTACTAGAGTGGCAACTGGGATCCACGGCGGAGAAAAAAAAGGAACTGAGCCTTCAATGGTTGACTCGAATCCTTGGTAGCCGGTCAAGCCCGCTGGGTAAGGTGTCAGCAAAGACTGCCTTGACTGGCGTTTTGAATTTAGCCCAAATATTTCACTAGTAAGAACTACCCAGCCCTGCTTGCTGCCCATGCCCCTCGCATCGCAACACATCTTCATACTTTGCTACTTTGCAGGCGAGCTTCTGTAATTGAAGACAACAACCGAGCAGGTATAAGTTCCACTATGGCCAATTGATGGATTGAAAGGGGTCCAGGAACCGCCGACTTCCCCGGTCTCGAACAGCCACTTCCCAAGCTAATTCCATCACAGGAAGATTTGGCCTGGCTGGTGGGGTTGCCTTTGTTGCCGCTCAGCCCAAAGATGGGCCATGCCTAGCAACAGAACACAACCCACCGACCCTACCTGATCCCAGCAAATTTGGTCTTTCGATTCAAGGGCCCATGGATTCCTGATTTGAGCTCTCTCCGCTCAGCCGCACCCTCTGTTCCCTTGGATCAGTGCCGAAGGCCTTCCAAATAGATCACCTTCACCAAAGAGCCCTTGGGAATCTGCGGGTTGTCGCTCGCCGTGAAAGCCACAATGTCTGCCACCTGCCAAGAACGCCATTCAGCTTTTAGCTTGTTCAACGCCCAAACCACCAATCCAAACAATCCGCGCAAATACCCGCCAGAAAGTTCGGGCAAACAGGCACAGCCGCAATGCGTGCAAACCCATGCGCGCAAACCTGGCATGACTCAGGAACGGGTCCCTGCTCCTTGACTTTCAATTGGAGGTCTGTGTTCTCATCTGAGCCTCACTTGCCCAAAGCGAATGTGAACTTCTTGGCCTTTTGACTGTCAAGGAGCTTTGGTCCACGTTCATGGCTTTCAAAGGCCGGCCACCCTTTGAGTTTTTTGGGAGGTGAGATACGCATTCAGTCACGTAACCGCCAATTGGTGTGCCAAGGCTGGGAAAAGCTTAAGACGATGGCGTTGCGGAATGTGCAATTGGGTGTGGAGAGATACTTGCAACAAAAAGGAAAATGCGGTACCTCTCCATTCAAGTCTTTGAGAAAGCAAATTCTTGAGAATCACACGTCGGGAACGGGTTCATCCAACGGGGCAGGCCTGGGCAGGCTGGTGGCCAACTTGTCTCATCACAACTACCGCGAGTTCCATGGAAACTCGCTATCGCTTCTGGCACTTGCTGGTTTGGATGCACTTGTGACAAGCCCGATGCCACCCTGAAAATGTCACAACTAAAAACATTGCAGCGAAAGCGGACGTACGAGCAGGGCATGTTTTTGCTCGGCTTCGGACGGTGGTTTGTTGCAGCCATGCTTCGCGCTGATCATGGTCCGTTTGGATGTCGAGGGCTCTGAGTGATTTTTTGCGCATGAATGCTTGAATGGGAGTTCCATAGCAGAGACTAAGGTGGTAAAGGAAACGCAAAACCAAAAGGTATCAGCCCGTTTCATTGTTCATCTCTTCCCGCGGTTGGCGGAAGTCTCTTTGTTTTTAGAACTATATTTACACTTCCCTTTCTCGTTTTGTTCTCTCTCTTCTCTCTTTCTCTCTGTCTCTTGCTTTTTCTCATTCTTATATGTTTGTCCCCTTTGTTTCTTGTTTTCCTCTTCAACTCTCTCCTTATCTTATCCTTCTCTTTCTCTTTGTCCTCTCTTTCTTTTCTGAATTCCAGCCCGTCAAGAAAATGCTTCGCGTAGATCGCGTCTTTCTATTCGTCTTGTTGCTTCTGTCTCCCTCTCTTTACCTCTTTCTAGCTATCCATCCACCCATCCATCCATCCATCCACTTTCTATCCGTCTGTCAGTTGAATCAAGATTTGAACAGCTCGCTGCTGTAGATGTTGCAAACTCGTTCGGTCCTGATCCAAGTGAATGTTGCACGTGTACCTCACGACAAATAAAGTGAAGTCGCGATTCAAGAAAGTCAAGACAATGGCGGACGCACACCCGTTTCAAGCTAGAGGCCACTTGGGCCAAACGCGAGGCGTTTGGCTTGAGTATTTGGAGAAACGAAACACATGACAATTGGTTTGTGTAATGGTTGCACAAAGGGGAAGCCTCATGAATGAAAGTTTTGCTGTACCATGGGTTCCTGGATGTGAAACGGCGGACAGACAACGTCTACCCTTCACATGACGATTCATCCTAGCACACTGCACTCAAGGAGTCCTTTCTCAGCTAAGCATGCCACATGAAGGTTACTGACCAACATGTCTTGGAAGTGGTGGTGCATCATTGGCATCTCACCCTGTCAAACATGCACAATGCTCAGTATTCTTCAACTCCCCCTTCCTGCGTGCTGGGAGGGAAAGTATTGCATATGCACCAAGTTCAATGCAAGGCAGCTGGCCATTTCGCTGGCGCAAGGGCCTTAGTGAAGATATCAGCTAGTTGTTTATCAGTGGCTATGTACCTCAACTGGACATGATCATCTTGCAAAACCTCGTACATGGAAGGCAACGCTTCACCGAATATGCCAGCGTCCAAAGAGATAATTTCGGCTTCAGTTGTGGATCGTGACGATGTGGTTTGTCTCCGAATGAGTTCGGTCCTTGAAGAACCAAAACCATCCCGCTCGTCGACTTTGAATCCTCAGTCTCTAACGCATGGTCGGCATCAGTGTACAATTAGCGACTTGAAAGTGTCACCTATCCAACTCTTCAACGAGAGATGTGCACATAAGTCTGAACAACCTCTTGTCGTCGGCCAAGCTCCAACACGTCACTTTCCTGGTTAGGTCGTTGATTGGTTTGATCAGGTCCGGCCTTGCCAGTCTGGCACACCACAAAATTTTCATGAGCACCCGACTGGCGTATGTACTTAGAGCACCCTTCTCGGCCCAATCCGCATTCACAATTGCACCGCCTGGCACAAAAGGAGTGGAAGCTTCTTTGAGGACTCTGATTGAAAGCTCCACGTGTAGATCTACCATATCATAAAAGATGGTGGTTTTTCATTCCGAGTACCAATCACGTCCCTCATTTCCTCAAGATTGCTGTGAAAATTGTCCAAGACCTGCAGACGAGTCCAAGCGCTATGAAGGAAACTCAAGCAAATCCAAACAGTCCGCGGATATCGACGCTTCAGATCCCGAATGGCCCTCAAGTTGGCGGCAAGGCCGATCCTGATTTCAAGGTTGAAGTTGTTTCCCTCCCAAGAATCCTCTCCGGCCAAATAAAACCTGCACCGATCAGGCAATACGATGCGGGGTCGAGTCTCCGCGTGCTCGACGTGAAAACCCGATCAGATGAAGCTCCTTCTCCACGCCCAACGACCGGCTGCGCTGGCTACTCGCCTCAAGAAGCGGTGCTTCTGGCAGCTCCGGCAACCTGCTGCGCTGGCCACTCACCTCGTGAGGCGGTGCTTCCACCAGACCTTTGCCAATACAAATTGTCTGGAATGGGGAGGCCCGCCTTCTCGGCCGTGGCTGTGCGATCCAGTACCAGCTAAGAGACGCGTACGCCTGATAACCAGTTGAATCCAGATAAGAACAGCTCGCTGTTGCATATGTTGAAAACTTGTTCGATCCTGATCCAAGTGAATATTGCACGTGTACCTCAAGACAAATAAAGTGAAGTCGCCGAGTCAAGAAAATCAAGACAATGGCGGACGCACACCCTTTTCAAGCTAGAGGCCACTAGAGCCAAACGCGAGGCGTTTGGCTTGAGTATTTGGAGAAACGAAAAACTTGACAATTGGCTTGTGTCATGGTTGCAAAAAGGGGGAACCTCACGACTGAAAGCTTCGCTACACCATGGGTTCCTGAGGATGTGAAACCGTGGACAGAGAACGTCTACCCTACACATGACGATTCCTCCTAGCACACTGCGCTCAAGGAGTCCCTTCTCAGCTAAGCGTGCCACATGAAGGTTACTGACCAAACATGTCTTGGAGGTGGTGGTGCGTCATTGGCATCTCAGTGGTGCATCATTGGCATCTCACCCTGTCAAACATGCATAATGCTCAGTTTTCCCCCAGCACCCATTGTCGGATTGCTAGCTTACCCGGACCTATCTAATCTATCTGTGAGAAAAAGAGCGATGGCGGATTGGGAAGCACGTCTCATTTGGACATTGATGGGGATCCTGATGAAACCCCTGTTCAAAGGTATCAACCTGTTGTGCGTGCATCCTAAGGGGTAGTTGCCCAGCAGCACACCTCTCTGGCAGAATCAATTCCCATTCCAATGACTTCATCTAGCAGTGATCCATCAATGGAGCCAAGAAATTTGCACCTATCCGTGGAGAGGGCAGATCACAGGGTTGAGGCTAACCAGACCATGCAGAGCTCTATAGTCAACAGCAGCAAAATGCCATGTACGATCAACGACAGCAAAATGTGTCATGTGGGCTTGTAATAAACTAGATCGGGTGAGGGCTTTACTGAGATCTACCATCAAGCCCATACTGCCGTTGATACTGCTCACGAAGACAGTGAGTATTCTAGGGGTCAAGCTCAGCAGTGTTGTGGACTGAAGCACATGCCCAAATCCAGGAAAAGGATAGGATGCTAATCATGGCAAAAGCACAGTTTGATCACATGCAACAACATCAAAGATGATCAAGGTCATGATTCAAAATATGCAAGCATTGTGCCCCAGCAAATCACCCATCATGGCACGGACCCAAATTCGCGTCTGCAGGAACCATCAGTGGCCGGCGCATGTGATCCATCCTTGGTGCAGGAGCCCGCAAAGGCCTGTACTAAGGGTGACAAGTCAAAATCCGACCATAAGCGTGACGGTGAGATGTTTGAACCAAAAACGGCCGGATCATCAGGGCTTGGGGGAGGTGATCAAATGCCACAAGCATCAAGCCAAGGCATTGAGGCAGCCCTCAGTTTCATAATCGCTAAGGTCGAAAGCCTGACTGGGGAAATGAATGGTTTGAAGCAACAGAAGGCTCGTAAAGTTCAAGCACAGTCTTCCGGCGACAAACCTAGATCGCGTGATCAGGCCAGTATCCCACGGCCTAACCGTGATAGCAGGTCCCAGAAGCACGGTTCATCTAAGAGCCGTGCTAGCCGAAGTGATGAAAATGAATCTGAGTCTGACGCGAATCCATCCTCGGATTTTCCAGTTCATCGAGTTCGAAAAGCTCAGGTGGGGGAGGAGGTGGTGGGGGTGGAAGATTCGGCAAGTGATTCCGCATCATCTGCCCAGGTAACGTCAAGCATATCCATCGGTAGCCTACCTATATCCTGAGGCTCCACAAGGTTCTTGGCCAGGCAAGTCCCCCTCGCCGTGCGCCATGAGCCGCTGTAGAATTCCCAGCACCTGAAGCAGCTCCTGGTATGTTTCTGGCGGTAGTCCACAAGCTTGCAACATCCGCATAACTGCCCTATCCTCCTGTTGGTGCACAAAGGCAACACCACGAAATATCTTGTTGAATGCAGCCTGTTTCTGCAGGAAAATGTCTCCATTGCGCGCGCTTTCTGTGGTTCCAGAAGAGACGGAATGCATGGCTGGCATGGCCAACTGATGCTCCTTTCTTGGTCTCACACACTCATGGTAGTGTCCAGTCAACTTCTGCCTATGAATGCCTTTCAGAAGGCTCCTGTGCGAACCAAAAACTCTTAGGGTCGCCCTTTCCCTTGTATGCCGCAACAAGGAGGCCCCCCTTGAACTGTATGGCCTCCGTACACTGTAAGGCCGACTTGAGGCGCAGACTATAGAAGGCGCTGCAAAATGCTCTGGTGCACAGCTCGAACGATGTCAGGTGTCAACAGATCTGGTCCTGCGGCTTGGCCGCGCGTCAGGCGTCCAAGGACGGCACTTCTGCTAGGTCATCGGGCACGCCATATCTTCCGAATTGTTCTCGTTGCTGTTGACAATGATCAGTCAACTTTGCGACATCCGTTTTGAAGCCCCCCTCCATCAACACACGATGCTGTAGCCACTCCTCCACTACCTCATCTGTGGATAGAAGAGGTCGTCCCTCCTTGTCGGTGAATTGCGGCAAAGGCGTGTGTCCCCGCAACTTGAAAATGCGCCCAACACGTAGGCATCTGAGTTCCTTGTTTTTCTCACTGGCACCGGCACCTTCAGCCCTTTCAGCAACTTGATCCATATAGGCGCTTTCGCAATGCGCTTATGCAATCGGAAGATGTATCCTTGCGCCGGCAATCGCCACCCCACATCTGACTGCCAAGCATAAAGTGCAATACGCAGACAAGCTCTCGTAAGCTCCACCTTGCATGGTTGACCTTGTCGGGTTGATCGATTTTGGAAAGTGCGTATGTTCCGTGATAAAAGACCCGTCCTCTGTTTTCTTGGTGCAGGGAAATGACTTGCAAGTTGAGCATGCAACTCATCCAATACGGCATCAGCATGGTCATCTACCTGCACATCGCAGGGAGGTGTCGTCAGATTGTCAAAGATGGTCTCCATGGTGGCTCCGCCGTGGTTTGACGCCATGGCATCGTAATCGTAATGAATCCTCTTCTGGTCCTTGGGCCTTGAGGCTTCGTACTTGTTGATGGTGAAAGTCAACACTGTTGGTCGATGATCTCGGCGGGCGCATCCAGCATCCAAAGACTGATCGATTCATGATTGAGTATACCTCGCATCAAAACTCAAATCTATGAGGATGTAGTCCAGTCTGGAATCAGTGTTTCCATCCGGCGATGACCATGTGGCATGATGCCCCCAGTGGCAACCTTCAAAGGTGGCCGGAATCCATAGGTTCCATATGCGTGCAACGTCAATGAGCATTTCCTGTTCGGGCTCTCTGCTCCATATCCGCCACAATGAGGTCCTTCCATTCCTCCAGTCCTTGCGTTGCAATCACCCAGAACAACCAGCTGTTCAAGGCGCTTGTACTTGTTGACAGTGCTGCTCATCTGTTCCCACCACTCACACAAGTACTGGTCAGCATTTCCCAAATGAAGGGTATGTGTGACCAGCAGCAGGAAATCCACAATTGCTGAGAAGTGTGCCAGAAGCACGTGGCCTCTAGACTCCAGCACCGTAAAGTCTGTGTGCTTCAGGCAAAGCTGCCGATTTGTGCCAGTGGCAAAAGGCACTGTAGTTGCAACCCACAACTCGCATCCAAACTTCGTCTGTTCTGATCGTTCACAGAACCTGATGCGCGCGTCTGAGATGTAGGCTTGGTCTTGTGGGATGGGGTATATTCTTGCACCGTTCTTCATTGCCGTGCCAGATCATCTTGCCATGCTTGTCTGGCCGCCGTGAGAAGACATTAGCCCATTGCTTCTCCTCATTCTTGGCTATCAAGTCTCATGAACTGCTGTGGCTACATCCATTGTGCTCAGCATATACACCATTCGCTTGCATTTTGCTTTGGCCTACTGATGTGGTGAGCTCATCCGTAGGAACCCCGAAACATTGTCGACCTTGAGGGGGGTGGTTTACTAATCAAGTTGAAACAACTCAGCTGGGAAACCCCCGGCTCTGCCCCCGCCACGAGAAGGGTTCCGGCTAAGCTGGCTATTAAGTGACGTCTGGGGGAAAGGTCGTGTTCGCTGGTCGGCCCGCGTGTGGCCGCAAGCTTTCGAAAGCGTTCGATCATATGCCTTCGAAAGCGCCCGCGCATGGAAACAGTTGCCGCGACGCGTCGTTTTGATGAATCGTGGAGTGGAGGAGCGGGGAGTGGAGTGCAGTGCAATGGAGTGGAGGGAGTGAGTGCGTGAGCGAGTCAGTGGGTGAGTGAGGGAGTGAGCGAGCGAGCAAGTAAGTGAGTGCGTGAGTGCGAGTACAAGTAAGTGAGTGAGCGAGTGAGCGAGTGAGCGAGCGAGTGGGCGCGTGAGTGCGTGAGTGCGTGAGTGCGTGAGTGCGTGAGTGCGTGCGTGCGTGAGTGCGTGAGTGCGTGAGTGCGTGAGTGCGTGAGTGCGTGAGTGCGTGAGTGCGTGAGTGCGTGAGTGCGTGAGTGCGTGAGTGCGTGAGTGCGTGAGTGCGTGCGTGCGTGCGTGAGTGCGTGAGTGCGTGTGTGCCTGCGTGCGTGCGTGCGTGCGAGGGTGTGTGTGTGTGTGTGTGAGTGAGTGAGTGACTGAGTGACTGGGTGAGTGACTGAATCCCCGCAACTTGAAAATGCGCCCAACACGTAGGCATCTGAGTTCCTTGTATTTATCACTGGCACCGGCACCTTCAGCCCTTTCAGCAACTTGATCTATTTAGGCGCTTTCGCAATGCTCTTATGCAATCGGAAGATGTACCCTTGCGCCGGCAATCGCCGCCCCACATCTGACTGCCAAGCATAAAATGCAATACGCAGACATGCTCTCGTAAGCTCCACCTTGCATGGTTGACCTTGTCGGGTTGATCGATTTTGGAAAGTGCGTATGTTCCGTGATAAAAGACCCGTCCTCTGTTTTCTCTGTGCAGGGAAATGACTTGCAAGTTGAGCATGCAACTCATCCAATACGGCATCAGCATGGTCCTCCACCTGCACATCGCAGGGAGGTGTCGTCAGATTGTCAAAGATGGTCTCCATGGTGGCTCTGCCGTGGTTTGACGCCATGGCATCGTAATCGTAATGAATCCTCTTCCGGTCCTTGGGCCTTGAGGCTTCGTACTTGTTGATGGTGAAAGTCAACACCGTTGGTCGATGATCTCGGCGGGCGCATCCAGCATCCAAAGACTGATCGATTCATGATTGAGTATACCTCGCATCAAAACTCAAATCTATGAGGATGTAGTCCAGTCTGGAATCAGTGTTTCCATCCGGCGAGGACCATGTGGCATGATGCCCCCAGTGGCAACCTTCAAAGGGGGCCGGAATCCATAGGTTCCATATGCGTGCAACGTCAATGAGCATTTCCTGTTCGGGTTCTCTGCTCCATATCCGCCACAATGAGGTCCTTCCATTCCTCCAGTCCTTGCGTTGCAATCACCCAGAACAACCAGCTGTTCAAGGCGCTTGTACTTGTTGACAGTGCTGCTCATCTGTTCCCACCACTCACACAAGTACTGGTCAGCATTTCCCCAATGAAGGGTATGTGTGACCAGCAGCAGGAAATCCACAATTGCTGAGAAGCGTGCCAGAAGCACGCGGCATCTAGACTCCAGCACCGTAAAGTCTGTGTGCTTCATGCAAAGCTGCCGATTTGTGCCAGTGGCAAAAGGCACTGTTGTTGCCACCCACAACTCGCATCCAAACTTCGTCTGGTCTGATCATCCACAGAACCTGATGCGCGTGTCTGAGATGTAGGCTTGGTCTTGTGTGATGGGGTATATTCTTGCACCGTTCTTCATTGCCGTGCCAGATCATCTTGCCATGCTTGTCTGGCCGCCGTGAGAAGACATTAACCCATTGCTTCTCCTCATTCTTGGCTATCAAGTCTCATGAACTGCTGTGGCTACTTCCATTGTGCTCAGCTTATACACAACATGCTCCCCATTCGCTTGCATCTTGCTTTGGCCTGATGTGGTGAGCTCATCCGTAGGAACCCCGAAACATTGTCGACCTTGAGGGGAGTGGTTTACTAATCAAGTTGAAACAACTCAGCTGGGAAACCCCCGGCTCTGCCCCCGCCACGAGAAGGGCTCCGGCTAAGCCGGCTATTAAGTGAGGTCTGGGGGAAAGGTCGTGTTCGCTGGTCGGCCCGCGTGTGGCCGCAAGCTTTCGAAAGCGTTCATATGCCTTCGCAAGCGCCCGCGCATGGAAACAGTTGCCGCGACGCGTCGTTTTGATGAATCGTGGAGTGGAGGGGCGGGGAGTGGAGTGCAGTGCAATGGAGTGGAGGGAGTGAGTGCGTGAGCGAGTCAGTGGGTGAGTGAGGGAGTGAGCGAGCGAGCGAGTGAGTGAGTGCGTGAGTGCGAGTACAAGTGAGTGAGTGAGCGAGTGAGCGAGCGAGCGGGTGCGTGAGTGCGTGAGTGCGTGAGTGCGTGAGTGAGTGCGTGAGTGCGTGAGTGCGTGAGTGCGTGAGTGCGTGAGTGAGTGCGTGAGTGCGTGAGTGCGTGAGTGCGTGAGTGCGTGAGTGCGTGAGTGCGTGAGTGCGTGAGTGCGTGAGTGCGTGCGTGCGTGCGTGCGTGCGTGCGTGCGTGCGAGGGTGTTTGTGCGAGTGAGCGAGTGGGCGAGTGAGTGGGTGAGTGAGTGAGTGAGTGAGTGAGTGAGTGAGTGAGTGAGTGAGTGAGTGAGTGAGTGAGTGAGTGAGTGAGTGAGTGAGTGAGTGAGTGAGTGAGTGAGTGAGTGAGTGCGTGCGTGCGTGCGTGCGTGCGTGCGTGCGTGCGTGCGTGCGTGCGTGCGTGCGTGCGTGCGTGCGTGCGTGCTGCGTGCGTGCGTGCGTGCGTGCGTGCGTGCGTGCGTGCGTGCGTGCGTGCGTGCGTGCGTGCGTGCGTGCGTGCGTGCGTGCGTGCGTGCGTGAGAGACTCGCGAGTGAGTGAGTGAGAGACTCGCGAGTGAGTGAGTGAGAGACTCATGAGTGAATGAGGGAGTGAACGAGTGAGTGAGTGAGTGAGTGAGTGAGCGAGCGAGCGAGTGAGTGAGTGGGTGTGTGGGTGGGTGGGTGGGTGGGTGGGTGGGTGGGTGGGTGGTGGGTGGGTGGGTGGTGGGTGGTGGGTGGGTGGGTGGGTGGGTGGTGGGTGGGTGGGTGGGTGGGTGGGTGGGTGGGTGGGTGGGTGGGTGGGTGGGTGGGTGGGTTGGTGAGTGAGGGAGGGAGGGAGGGAGGGAGGGAGTGAGTGAGTGAGTGAGTAAGTGGGTGGGTACCTCAAACTTTGAGTCAAAAGGTAGTGGGCAGATTGCATCCGACTTCGTGCCTGCTAACAGTGTGTGTTTTTCTCTTGTTTTGGGCTGGGGGGGAGGGGGTGATGCGTGACATGGGACAATAGGGTGTTTGGCCCCAACCCGGCCAAAACTCCACAGGCGCAACAAGCCTGGTTGCCCACAAATACGGTAGGTGTCAAAATCAGCGACACATCCAATGGTTGATGTCCTCTTCATTTTCGATTCCAACCATCCAAGGATGCCAACTCCAAAACAACACATGTGCAGAGCCACGCCTGTGGAGCGGCAGGCCGGCAGTCGCCCCAATAGCGCAGGGCCGCCGGCATGGTGTTGCCCAAGCGTGTCGGGGAGAAGGCCTTGAGAATCTTCAGGGGCTCGCTGCTGTACGCCGGCTCCCTAAGTTCAGCTTCCCGATTTGTGGATTGGAGGTTGTGTGTTTCAGGGCAGTTTCGCATTTACCCTCTACAAGAAAGAAGGGCTCACATCCCCAGTCCAGACCACAGGTAAGTCGGGGACATGCGTGGAAGTGCTGAGCGGAGCGGGTGCGCCTACCGTTTGGCAGGGCGTGTGTGCTTACCATATGAAGGATGGATAGAGTGCTGAGCGGGGCGTGTGGGCAAATGGAACAGAGCGCAGGCGGAGAAAATGCTTGGTATCTTGCCGTACCGGTGGCTTGTCTACAGCCTGCCGGAGGGAAAAACAATGTCCCCGGAGAAAAGCCCAGGTTGTACAGGACACCTCGGAAGCCTTGAAGTGGAATAATCAAGACTGAACTATTGCTCGGATTTTTGCTCGAAAGGAAACCAGCAAACAGCCGGTTCAAATCTGCCCAGCATCTCTCTTAGAGGCGCTATCAACCTGGTCTTTGTCAACAGCTCCCAGATCGGGGACCGTTGTTCCTCCGCATCTGAAGGACCCATAAAGGTGTAGTGCTGTTGATGATGTCACCTGAGCTCGTTGTTGCATTTTTGCTCAAAGCGCCTCCCGTGTGTGTGGCAAAGTGGCATCATCTCCTGTTGGACTTGGATTGGCTTGTCTCAGAACAAGGTTCAGAAGACTAATGTCGCCCTGCGCCCAGAGCACAGCATCAAAACAAAACCGCGCTGCTTGTCTGCAAAAATAATACGAGAACAGCAAGGACGGCGACACAGGGATATCTGCGCATTTGGTTGGTCAATAGCAAGCCACGGTACACATTTCCGACTTGCTTTGGACTTGACGAACAATATCAAATGAAGTACAGGCGTTTGCGCGCCGGCGCCTTCGGCCATTGCGTCGAAAGGGGCTCAAGCTAACCCTCACATCTAGGCTACTGATCAGAACCTTTCACAAGGGAACCCAAAAAACAATATTCCTTGAGGTTGTAAGGAATACCTCGAAATGGAAGAGAGAGAAGCTAATGACTGATCAAATCTACCCAGCAACTCTCTTTATCCCCAACAGCTGAAAGCCAAGGGGTCGAGAGTTAGGTTCTTCGGCGCTGACTTCACCTGGCCTGCGCCAGGCCAACCCTTGAACCTTGTATTTGGTCTGCGCCAGCCACCCCGCAACCTCGGGAACCTTCCCTGGAACGAACCAGCAATGTTTTTGAGAGTGGTTCAAGCAATGGTTCCCCAGATCAAAGTCTCAGCCCAGATAGCCTCCGGGCCGGCAGGGGACACCGGAGGGAATCTGGCTCAACAGACTTCCCCCCACGATATGCCTTCTGCAATGTCAAAGTGGGCATGGTCTCATGTTGGCTGGTTTCAAAGAGGTTCAAAGAACTAATGTCGCCCTGCAGAGAGCACAGCTTCAAAACAAAACCGCGCTGCTCGCCAATGCGAGAACAGGAAGGACGCCGCAACACAGGGATATCTGCGCAATTGATCAATGGCAAGCCACGGTACAAATTTCCATAAGTTTCCGACTTGTTTGAACTTGACGAACAAAATGAAATGAAGTACAGGCGCTTGCGCGCCTGTGCCTTCGGCGATTGCATCTAAAGGTAAAGGGGCCCAAGCAGTCACAAACCTCACAATCGGGTTACCGGGCAAGCAGCGCCAGGCTATCAGTAGCATGGAATCGCAAGCCCAAGAAGCCATATTCGGCAATCAAATGTCTTCACAACTGCTTGGTGACTGCCGGCATCTGACCAAGGAAGGTTGCCTTCGTGGCCGTCTGCAACTGATGAAACGGACGCCCATCCCCAGCAGGAAACCACCACTGTTCGCAGGTCCAAAAAACTGCTCTGTTGGATAATTCCCACCCACCACAAACAGCAGGAACAAAACACGCAACTTCCCCTAAGCCCAAAGCCAAGCTGCGCTTTGTATGGCATGCGGTTGACGAGTTTCGCAGTGCTGGACTGCCTCAGGCAATTCAGGCAGAATCGACAGAACTGCGCACAATAGGAAAGCAAGTACTTCCTCGAAAAACCTTGGTCCGCAGGCGGTTAGGTCAAAGGAGTGTCGCAACACTAACTTGATGTGGGCACGCACCACAACCAGTTGCGTGACTGCTCGAACCAGTCTTTCCCCATATATCTAAAGGCTTCACGCGTTTTAACTTCCAGTGCAGAACAGGTGGGTGAGACTCACAATTTTGGCCAGGTGCTGTTGCAGGGTGCTGTTGCAGGGCGCTGTTGCAGGGTGCTGTTGCAGGGCGCTGTTGCAGGGTGCTGTCGCAGGGCGTCAGAGTTGCCCTGGGTGCTGTTGTAGGGCGCTGCTGCGAAGTGCTGTTGCAGCTGCCGCAGGCCGAGAGTCAGAATTGCGCAGGGTGGTGCTGCTGCAGCGCTGCGAGGCACCGCTGCAGGCCGGGACTCACATTGCGCAGGGCGCTGCAGGGTGCTGCAGGCGGCTGAGAGTCAGAGTTGCCCTGGGTGCTGTTGCAGGGTGCTGCTGCGTTCTGTTGCAGCTGCCGCAGGCCGAGACTCAGAGTTGCAGGGCCGTCGCAGAGTGCGGGCGGCAGGCCAGGACTCACATTGCGCAGGCGCCGCACGCCGGGTGCTGTTGAGGGTGCTGCTGCAAGGTGCGGTTGCAGGGTGCTGCAGCAGCAGGCTGCGCGTTGTGCAGTTGCAGGGTGCTGCCGCAGGCTGAGACTCAGACTTGTACAGGGTGCTGCTCAGTCGAGACTCAGGGTTGCGCAGGGTGCTGCTGCAGTGGCGCAGGGCGCTGCAGCGCAGGGTGCCGTCGCAGGGTGCTGTTGCAGGCGCAGGCTGCGGCAGAGTGCTGTTGCAGGGTGCTGCCGCAGGCCGAGACTCAGAATTGCGCAGCTGCTGAACGCTGGCTTGGCTGCAGCCAAAAAAGTTTGATAGAGGTTTGGTTGGCTTAGACTGCTGTTTTGCGAATATGTGCCTCCCGGGCAAGCTGTCAAACGTAATGTGAAACAGGGTGGGGGCTTGGAGACACTTGTTTCGAGGCCTGCGAACTTTCTCCGGGTTCTTCGTGGGCTGCGTTGGCATCTTTTTGGAACACGCCTTTCACGACCTAACAAACATCAACTAGTTTGTTGGGCGTGAACACAAAGACGTTGAACTGGGTCCATGAAAGTGGTCCAGCGCACCGCCCGAATTGAAACCGGCATTCGTGCACGGCAGAAACTAGAACCAGCGAAACAAAGACAAGGAAAGCACTGTTAACAACAGTAAAAAACGCAGACAACAGGACATCCCCTGAAATTCCTTTGATGAGGATGACAACTTCCACAGGTGCTGCTCTACGAGTGCCAAAAGAGCTTGAAGGATAGGATTTCTGCTGCGGTTGGATCGCAACCCATGGAAATACACACCAGATATTGGTGCCCATGAGCCAACAAAGCGCCAAATCGACGGAGCCAAACTTGCCGCCTTTGGAAGAGTGTGGCAAAGAAACGGCCTCTCCTGACCCCCCCTTTGCCATGGAGCTCATACGTGGCGGGGTCACTGTCAGCGTCCTCCGTGAACTCTCAGAATTGAAGTTTACGGCTGGGCAACCAATATATTGGTTGAAACCATCTAGTTTCGCCCCGAACTTTTCTCAGAGGTGAAACTGGAAGGCTGAGCGTTGGGGAGGGTTGTCATGGAATGGTCAAAGTGGCGCAGCCACAGGGCAAACAGGGGGTTCACTGGCATGGTTGGGGCACAACAGCACATCCGGCAAACCACTGTGATGTGCCAGGTGGGGGCGCTGACCTTCAAGTATCTGATATCAGATCATCTTGGATGGCTCTTCCTTCTTTGGGGTAAAGGAACTTTGCGCCGGCATGCGCGGTATCGGTTTGGGGTGCACAAGCCGCAAGATATCCAGGTCGGTGGACGCTGCCGTGGCTGATGGGGCACTCAAAATTAGTACGCAAATGCTGGCCTGCCATACTGTTCACATTCAAAGCTGCACAAATGCGAGCCCCTGCGTGGCATCAATCGGGAGGGCAACAGACAGCAGTCATCACAGCCGGATTCCCTTGACGGGTCAACAGTTTCAGGATGATTGCACCTTTTTGGACTTCCTTCGGGCAGCATATCCACACCAAGGAGCAGAGCTTATCCTCGAACGTGTTCAAACTGCTTGCAACAATGACAGAGTAGGTGTCGAGGATGTTGTGGGAGTCAGGAAATGGCAAATCGCACAAGTTCATTGGGATCTGAAGCAACTGCCCATGCGACGGGCACGCTGGTGCCTCATTCCGAGTAACATGCCTGCACCTGCCCTGCGCCCCTGATGCACATCTGCTCACAGCTTGCCCGTGCGGGTTTCGTGGACAAGGCTTTCATCACGATCGCCTGGCGGTGAAAGGTTTGCGTGGTTTTCGGGTGGAGCCAACAGGCCCCCTTCGGTTTCTGACATTTCTGTTGAATCAGCGCATGGGGCCAGGACGAACATCTCTACCGGTCGGCTGCCCCTTTGCAGCGCCTTTGGGTATAATCGCGTCTGCCCCTTGCTTCAGAAAATCAGGGCCGTCGTCTTTCTTTTCAATCCATCCCAAGGGTCGTGGAGGATGGGGCAAGCAGCGGCGCAGGTTCAGAATTCTTGTGCCTGAACAAAGTGACGGTAACATCACCAAAGGTGCATTGCAGTTGCATAACCGCCGAGGGTGGTTCTTGTGAGGAGCCAACCTCCCAGGCGGCGCCGTCTCAACCACCACCCACCGCGTTGAAGTAGCTGTCCAGCTCCGCTTCGCAATGCACTGTTCAAGACCACTCCGCTGCGTACCAACGGGCAAGGGTGTAGATCGGACCTCGTGCCAATCTAAAGCGTGGTAATTTGTCGCTGTGGCTCCAGGCAGAAATTGCCCAGTATCGACCGGGATCAGAGTAGTCTTCTGCCTGCTGCATGATCGTCCAAGGCAGAGGAGCAGGTCGCCTGATCCGCGTGACGCGAGCTCGCGAGTCTTCGAGAAGTTCTTTCTCCAGGATATTCTTGTCAGCGTGGACCTCAAGATTGTGAGGATCGTAAGAGGTGATGGTGGCCTCGTGGCGTGTAGTCAACGAGGTCAAGGGCGCACATTCCCGCATTGACACGCCACGGAAGGAATGGCGCTCAGTGCGGCGTATCTCTGCCGAATATTCCAGGATTCTAAGTGTTTGCAGTTGATGAGGAAGTCATCACACAGGTGGGCAAGCGGCAAATCCAGCGGACATGATGGGTCGATGTGTCCACCAAGCGGCAAAATCACAATTGAATCCGCGGACCTTCTTGCAAGTAAGAAGTCGGTACTCGATTGCGGACTGCCCCATGCTGTCTTGTGCGCAGAAGGGATTGGATCCTACGAAGCTGAGTGAACAGCATTGAACCCGTAGGTGCACGCGACCGAGAAAATGGCCATTCTTGTGGTTGGTGGTGTTGGGATGTGTTGGGCTCATCCCCGCGGAGCAGGAAGAAGCCCTTGTCGAGGAGTGGGTTGAACAAAGCCACAAAGAGGCTCGTGGTGGCACCCCCACAGTTGCTGGGGTCAGGCGCTTCTGGATCTGTATGTCGGACCAAGGAATAAGCTGCTTGGCATCAGCCAGTAGCGTTGGTTCGGAACAGGACAGCGGCATCTCAAACCAGGCTGTCAGCAGCGAATGGTCGGCGAAGACATCACGAACCTGGTTCAGCCCGGCCTTGTGCAGCCTTTGTGTGTGTGGGGTTCATGATGTTGCAGGAAATGGAGATCCTGCACCTCCTTCCATCCAAGACTACTCCACTCATGAAAGACCGCACAATCTGCACAACTGAGATCACCAGCAATGTAGTAGCTGCATGACTGATGTCCAATGTGATCTGTCCAGCCATTAGTGTCTTCGTACCCGGGCTGCGCCAAGTGCGTGATGATGTCACGAGGGAGCCCGTAGGCAATGAGCTCCTTAGATTGTAGGCCAGTGGGATTATTAAAAGAGATGGCATGGCCTCACCGACGGGCCAAGGTCGCGGGCAAACCCAAAGCAAGCAGAGTGGCGGGAGAGCTTCCCAATGAACCGAAATGAAGGGTGGCTGGCCGACGGTCAGGCGAGCATGTTGGCTCACCGCATGGCTGTCCTGGCTTAGGTCCGACACAGACAAAAAGAGCCGGGCAAGACCCAAGCCAGGGAGCCAGCAGGCCGTTGGTCGTCATCACACGGAAGATACCCGAGAATAGACGAAGAAGGCTGTTGAAGCAGAAGGGTCGCTAACTGAGCAAAGCCCCTGCCCATCAAGTCCTGGAGGTCATGACCTTCCTGCAGCTCCCACTTGCAAGCGGAAATCCGTACGCAAGAGCTCCACGTCCCGCCCTGTTGCTCCATCCGGTTGGAGGTGGTCTTGAAGGGAACTGGACTCTCATGGCTCCCCAGCGAGCTCAACGGACTACAAGTGACAAGCTATCGCGGCGTAATCGGCTACTACAAAACCCCTTGTAACGGCTTTTGCCATGCCTCATCAACTACCAGCACCGCTCATGCTTTGTCCAGTGACTCCCTTGCAGCTGTACCACCATCCTCATTGCGCATCTCGCCCACTTTCTTGGGAATATTCGGAATAGTCATCCGGTGCCCGCAGCCAACGTTGGCAGCACGCAGAGCACGCCGCGCCTTCACAAGTCGAGCAACTCGCCGTTGCGGCCAGAGTTCGGTACATCCGAGCCCTGGTGCGTGCTTTTTCTGGCACTTTGGGATCCTTTCCCCGCTTGCCGTCGTTACCGTCGCTCTTCAGGAAAGCACCATTTGCTTGCTCTAACCGGCCGATGCGACGGAGCAACGACCTCTGCCCGTTCTGAGACCTTTCCAGCTGCACTACGATATGCCGTGCACTGGACGCAGACGCTGTCCGCAGGTTGAAACCATCTGCTGCGTGGCTTAGTTCTCAACTTTGCCTTTTCTCCAGGTTTGTTGAGGCAGCTGCCGGCTTAACGTCAAGGACTGCTCAAACCCTTGCGCTGAAAACCACAAGTTGAACGATGCAGGTGCCAAACAAAATTCGCAAACCTAAAAGCAGCAGGAACCTCCTTATTAGGGGCAGGCAACAGAAAGGGAGCCCTGGCTTGCAGTCCAAAACAATTGGCCTTGAATTTCCATGTCCTGTGGTCAAGCAAGGGGCGTATACGAATCTATACAACTTATGAACTTATGAACTTCAGCCAAGATTAGACGCCAACGCGCCCCCTCCTTTTCTCGTTTTCACCTCTTCTAACGGATGTCAGTGGGGCCCCATCGTGTTGCGAGCGCTACGGGATGGCCTCTTCCATGTTAAAGGGCCATGGCAAGCGTCTAGCCGTTTGAAGGCCGTTTGGGATTTTCCAAAAGTCAGCTCGAGGCATCGCCCGGCTGATGGTTCAACCAGCTCGGTGGCTCTGATCGTCGGGGGAGGTGGGCCCACCCGTACATTTGTAGAGGAAACTCCTCTTGGGACCCTCTTGTCCGACCCTCCGGTCCGTGACCGCGCTCTCGGCCGCCGATTCGCACTGCGCGGGCACTTCGATGGGGTCGGGCTCCACCACGCCTGACTTTGGATGCGAAATGGCTTCGACCTGCGCCCCGCCCCAAGCATACCATCTTTGTGCATCACATGTTGATATATGCCAAGGTCTTCCCTGGGCACCTGTTTCTGCACTCTCCTGTTTCGAGCTTTATACGCTCATTTTGCAGAAAAAGTGCAAACATTTCCTGGGAGACACCTGGCCAGATCATGACAAATCAAGGTTTCCGCGCGTTTTTTCCCGGAAGCATTGCGAAGGGTTCTTCTTCTGAAAGTGGCTGCAAACTTCACCTGCCAACTTCTCATGCCAACTTTTCGAGAGTTACGTCACCTGCCAACTTCTCATGTCAACTTCACCTGCCAACTTTTCGAGAGTTGTGTCACCTGCCAACTTCTCATCCCGACTTTTGATAGTTACTTCACCAGCCAACTTCTCATGTCAACTTTTCGGGTGTTATCTCATTGTCCAAAAAGCACACGCTAACTGTTCGGGCGTTTCTTCACTATCCAAAAAACACAAGCAAACTTTTCTTTTGTACCTTCACTTCTCGACTCTCCATTCTTCTTCTTTTTCTGGCGGGGGTAGGCCCGACAGGAGCTTACGAAACGCACCCCTCTGCGGAGATCGTGCGTGTTGAAGCGCTCTCGCTGTGGCGCCGTGCGAATTTGTCGTGGTCTCCGCGAACCCTCTACAGAGATCGTGCGTGTGGAAGCGCGCCGTGCGATTTTTCCTGACCGCGGCAAACCCTCTGCGGAGATCGTGCGTGTCGAAGCGCTCTTGCTGTGGCGCCGTGCGAATTTGTCGTGGTCTCCGCGAACTTTGTGCGGATATCGTGCGTGTGGAAGCGCTCTCGCTGCGGCGCCCTGCGAATTTGTCGCGGTCTCAGCGAGCCCTCTGCGGAGATCGTGCGTGTTGAATCGCTCTCGCTGTGGGTCTGTGTGGGAACCGCATGATGGGTTCTCTCTTTTCGAAAACCGACGCCCCAAATCTTTGTCGGTTTTTCGGTTGCAGGCAACACACAGGCTCTTGAGAAGTCACCATCGTCTGTCAAGCGTTTTGCTGTGTTGGAGACCGTGTTGCCTAGGAGCCGCATGATGGATTCTCTTTTCAAAACCGACGGGGGGAGGGGTCCTTATAATATATTGTGTTGTTCAGTTAAAAGTTAGCGTCCCAAGTCTTTGTCTGATTTTTCGGTTGCAGGCAACACACAGGCTCTTGAGAAGTCAGCATCGTCTGTCAAGCATGTTGCCATGCTAGAGGCCGCATGTTGCCTGGGAAGTGCATGATGGCTTCTCTTTTAAAAAACCGCCGAGACAAGACCCAACAAGCAGCAGCCACACCGATGGAAGCAAAGCAAGGAAGTAGCAGGTGACGATCCCAGGCCGCACGCCAGACCACAATAAAGGAACGTCAGCGCGTAAAGCTGAAAAGTCAAGCGGCAACCTGCGTGGGCACATCGTGACGGCAGACACAAAGGCCAGACGGGGTCCGCTGGTTGACACGAGACGTCCAGAAGAGAGTCCAAGCAAGGCAGCCAGACAGCGGAAAAAGGAGCCAGCACCGAGTGCGTGGAGAAGCAATGCGAGATGCCAGCAAAACGCAGCAGGATGATGAAGGCAAGGGCTAGACGAACGTCTTCTGACACCATGGTCTGGGCACAAGCAGCTACAGCAAAACAAGACACCCCAGCACACAAACAAAGAATTCAAGAAGTCTCGCCAGTCTTCCACACCACACACACACACGCACACCGCACGCCCCGCAAAAAACAACAAAGACTGAAGAAGTGACCCAATCATCCCCCCCTTGCCCCCGCCCCCGCCCCCGCCCCCCCCCCCCACCCGCCAAAAAAGCAATCAACTTCAAAAAGCGCAAAAAAAGGACGCTGTGGGCGGTGTCCAACTACGAAGCTATTATGATCACGGCGGCACCATCGTTTTGCGTGTGCCCTTCAGCGCCGTACGCCCAAGCCCGGAAACGGTGTTGGTTTGTTGGTGCGCGGCTTGCTTGGTTCTGCAGCCTTGGGCGACGGTTTGAGTTCTACCACCCCTGGCAAGGCCAGGGCTCACCCAGATAACAACGGGCACTCCTACAAGCGCAGCGCACAGGCAAGACGGCGTTGGGACTTCCCCACACCTTCCCAGCAAAGTGGCTTCAACGTGCTTTTGGGACATGGCAAAAAGCCCCCGTGAATCGAACAGATAAGGGCCCTGGTCGCAAAGAAAGTCAAGGAGACAATCTCTGCGAAACCGCCAAATTGACTTCTTAAAGTTGACATTGTAGTAATCAGGCCCCGCACGACACACCATTGCCAGGTGTACAGAGTGGTTGCTTCCTGTTGCTCAGCCAAAAATTGCCATGTGGGTGTGTCTGTTTCGCGGCTACCTGTGTTCAGTGTGAGAAGGAAAGCCAAAAGAAACCCACTATGTTAGGGGGTCCCTCCAAAAAGACACACTCTACGCAAGCTTGCCGAAAATCGTCAGCTCGCCCGGGCCTTGTTGAGACAGGCGAAGCTCTTTGTAGGTGTGCGGGATGTGGCCAGCCGGGCAGGTCCAGCGGCATTGGTGCATGCCAGACTCAGTCAGCTCATATCGCCTGCTGAAGGCTGGATGGGTTGGGCAAAGGCTAGAAAGCCATCGAAAAGGAAGACAGAAGAGCCCCATACCAATATTTACCCCTGTGGTTAGGTCGGAGCAACCTTTGGCCGTCATGGAACTCAAATCCTATGTCAGCAGCACCGCCTGGCCTTCCCACAAGTGCCTTTTAAACATAGCTTCAAACACATAGAACGCCCGCTGTCCAAGCGCTGCCCTGGCTCGTGAAAAACAAACATCCTGCTCAAATCGGTCTCTCTCTTGCGTCGCCCCTTCCCAGTATTGAAGAGCTGAGAGCTATACACATTCTCCAGGAAATTCTGCTGGATGCGAGCCACTCTACACGTGTGTTCTCAAATAGGGGTCGCCTGGTTTCCAGAAGAATCTCCTCTTGGTCTCCTATTAAACTTGCAGAGACTGTCTTCCATGTTGAAGATACGGAAAGGAAAAGGACGGAAAGGGTAGCAACAGCTTCAACAAGAAGTTATCTCTGAAATGAAAAATCGTGAACAAACCCTGCGCCACGCAGTTGGCCCAAACGTGCTCAACAGGACCTGGACATTCGTGGCATTCCCGCGGACAGGTAACTCGGCCAGCACAAGGCGTACACGCATGTTGTCACATCATCTTTCGGGCAAAAAACTCACTTGCTGAGTGGATAACCCACAAAAAGTTCAAACTGTATATTTACCACTAAAATGGTCTTCCCAAAAAGTTTATAGTTCATGAACTCAGGAAGTGAGAAAAAGCTTACGGTGTCGCCACTTAAACACCCGGACACGTAAACAGGGCAACAAAGATTTCACACTACCTCTGCCAGCGTTACCGACAGCCCGGCCGACCACTTAAATATCCGATTTAGATAGGTGTTGCGCGTTACGTCTTGAACGCCTGCCTCTGGCCCGGCCCGCCTGCTTGAACATCCGGGCGTTCGGGAAATAAACACAGGCGAAGGAAGGCAAAGTCAGAGCCAATGTAGCAGTGGTGTTACTGTTACATGGGCTCGCACGTTACAGTTTACACGCAGCTGTGTTTCCGCGAAGCCTCTACGAAGCCTCCACGAAGCCACCACGGACCAACCAGCATCATGCTTCACCCACTTCGAAATTTGGAGGGGCCCACGTCTTCAATCTGGACGCCCAAGTCGTTCTTGTCAATTTGCGTGCTGTTTGTTGCCAATTAAATACATCTTCCGCAACCATTCGGTTGTTCTGGGCTTTGTTGAAAAACAGGCCCCATCCCAAGAAACCAGGAGATTCAAGAACATAAGGAAATCTGGGGGGTCCCTCCGGGAAAAAGTGTATTTGCATCTTTCTTGCTTTCTTTCCACACGAGCCGCTGCACTGCTATACTGGTGCCAGGGATTTTGCGAATATGAGACGGTCCTTTGGCAGGGGTCTGAAACAGGTCTGAAACAGGTCTGAAACAGGTCTGACTCAGGGCCCAATGCCAGATCCAGACATTCTCTCTCTCAGTCTCCCTCTCTTTCTCTTGCTTCTCTTTCTTCTCTTCCAATTCTTTTTCAGTCTGGGGTTTGTTGAAAAAACAGGTCCCACCCCAATCTGGGAGCCCCGTCCAAGCAATGGGCATTCCTGTCTTTCTTGCTTTCTTTCTCCACGAGCCACGTAGACTGGCCTTAAGCTCAATTCAGCGCACTTAGCTCCGCAATTCCAGGTGTTCATGTAGCATAAAATTACGAAGGCATTGGTGTGCAATTGCAGGCATCGGTGTTGCACTGACATGGAGCCTAGGTTGGAACTTTGTGGTGCAATCTGACCTGGCTTGGCAGGAGCTAGCGCAACGCAGGTGCTAGCAAGGGGACGGGGAAGGGGTCTGTCTCGGCTTCAATATCCTAATTAATGTTTTTTGGAGGGCCCGTGAGGGTGGCCCGACCAACCACTTTACACATCCGATTTAAACAAATCTCTTCTTACACTTCCTCCCAGCCCTGAAGCCCTGGCCCGGCCCAGATATTCAAAAGTCGTCACCGTAAGGTTCCTGTATAGATGAATGATATGCTCAAGGCTGACACAGCGCTTCACCTACATTGTGGACCAAGCGTCCGCATCATGAAAAAAGAGTCTTCAACAATTCAATTTACAAGACGTAGGCCACCGCCCTCCTGCAAAGATCCGTTCGTCCACGCAGAAAAAAGCGTTCAAGAAACTGTTTGAGCCAGGCCACAAATTACCGTCGCAGAACATTTTCTCGCACGCAGCAAGGCCGACAGCACCTGCCGGACGCTGGCAAGAAGGCAAGCCTGAGTTAATTGCTAGGGTTCCAAGCCCGAAGAATCCTTGCCCGCCACGCAAAGCAGTGAACATCTGCACCCAGCACATTGTAAGGTGCAACATGCTTGGCCCATGGTTGACCGTGGCTCTCCTGAACAAGTAGCCCGCATACCCGCAACAACATTCATACACTTCATGGTCGTCCTTCCCCTGTGAGCAACCCCAGCCACACCCGAAAGCCCCAAAATCCCGTGGGCCTGAGCTGACATGCCTACCACTAAGAGAAGCAAGCAGCTGCGCCGGAACCATTCCTCCCATACGTTCACTTTCGAGATTTGTCTGCAAAACCTGAGAAAAAACGAGCTTCTCAAAAATAGCGGGCCTCCTTCCAGTTGGTATGTAAAAGTGAACCAAATCTATTGTTATGATAATTGCAATCGTCCCCCCAACCGTGACTTGGGGTTTTGAGCAAGTGGCTCGGAAAGATCCCCGCAACTCTCTCGAGACAACAAGGATTCCAACACCTGAAATACGAATTGGACGCCCAAGCGACGCAGAGCTCACGCCCACATTGGCAGGCGTCGAAACTGCTTGGCCCATGGCCCTGGATTCCAACCGCTTCCAACCGATTCGGTCCAAATTCCAACCTGTGGCCCTGACTGGGTCTGACCGCGTGCGGATGTCTGAGCGCCTAATCCTCCGCTGTGCAGTTGCGCGCCATGCTCCATGAAGAGCGCCGTGGCCAGGGACCTGCCCAGTCTGAACGCAGCCTGCCGACAGCAGATCGAACGGTCTAAGACGATGCCGAGGCGACCAGGCCAGAAACATGCATTGGAGCCTCTCAACGGGGGGACCTCCATTGGCCCTCAAACAAAGCCTTTTTTGAAAAATGCTTTACTTGAAAACTGCTGGGCTGAATCCGGGCCCGCCTCCGCAAAGCCCAAGCATGATGCCAGTCTTCTACGCCCATTCAAAGGCCCCCCCTGAAGATTAAGCAAATGCGAGTCGGACACACAGGAGAATGGTCCCTTGCACTCGGAAACCTGCGGGGCATCGCTGCCCGGTAGATTGGACATGCAAAGGCCTTAACGCAAGCTGCGATCCACGTGGAGGGCTTGGGTTGTTTTGAACGAAAGACAGACGGACAAACAGACAGACAAACAGATAGAGACAGAGAGACGGCCAGAGAGAGAGAGAGAGAGAGAGAGAGAGAGAGAGAGAGAGAGAGACAGAGAGAGAGAGAGAGAGAGAGAGAGACGCACAGAGACACAGGTAGAGACAGACAGCGCCAGAGACGGACAGAGAGACGGACCATGTCAGAAACAGAGACAGACGAGACAAAGAGAGAAAGAGAGAGTTAGGCAGAAAGACACAGAGACAGAGGAAGATACAACAAACTGGGACAAAAGGAGTTCGACAGAGAGGCAGTCAGAAAGACAAACGGGGCAAGCAAATGAAAGTCTCTAAGCGTATGAGTTTGCCGCCCCCGCTTTCACCGTGTGTGCGCACCCATGGCAGCAAACCGAACAAATACAAGGCGGAGGCAACATAATGGCCGCAGAAAAAGAACACGAATTCCGGGCATTGCTTAAACCGAACTCACAACCTACATAAATTATACAACCTCGTTACGCCGCACAGACACATGCTTGGCAAGTAGTTTCGACCTACATCACAGCCTAAATGAAGCAAACGATGCGCAAATTCCCCAAAGTCTCTCTCCAATGGATATATATCGGCCAAATAGATGCGACGCAGGCCTTGTGATCCTTGAGTCTATGGATCGGACTGAGGGTTGGTGGCAAATGGGTCCCTTGTTCAGCCAACGGCGCCGTCTTAGCGACCCCCTCACTCTTGTTGACGTTTGTATGCGCTTTTGTTGCGCCTTGAGGGGGTTGGGGTGGGGGCGCCGGATATGTTGTTCGACCCTGCCGACATTGGAGCATTCACGCGTCGTCCAAGATATTTGTGGTTGCAAAAGGGCCCCAAAATGAGGGTGAATAGGCAACCTAAAACAGACTCGGCGGGTCAAAGTTGGGCATGCAACAATCAGCCAGTAAGTACCACTGCCTTAGGTTTAGATATGGCTAGTATTCCTGCGGGCGGGCCCAGTAGCTTAGAATTGGCTCAGTATTCATATCTCTATATATGTTCCAGGCCGTGGACCCCCCCCCCCCTCCCCCCCCCAACCCTTTATTTTTGTGGGGGTGGGGTGGGTGGGTGGTGGGGTGGTGGGGTGGTTGGGTGGTTGGGTGGTTGGGTGGTTGGGCCAACCCCCCCCGGGTGGTGGGGTGGTGGGGTGGTGGGGTGGTGGGGTGGTGGGGTGGTGGGGTGGTTGGGTGGTTGGGTGGTTGGGGTGTGGTTCGGAGTTGGTTGAGGCTTGGTGGGTTGGTTTAGGGTTGGTTCAGGGTTGGTTCAGGGTTGGTTTGCGGTGGGTTTCGGGTGGGTTTGGGGTTTGGGTTGATTTAGGCTTAGGGTTGGGGTTAAAGGGTGGTTTGGTTTAGGGTAGGATGTTGCGAGAGGTGCGGGGGTGTTGGCTCACGGGGTGAAAGGGGGTCTGGGACCGAAGCTGCAGGGCTCGCGCGGTACTGGACAGCATCCCCAGCATTGCCAGCATCATCCCCACGATGCGGATGATGCGGGGGAGTGGGGGGACCATACCATTGGGGGGGGGGGGGTACGTGGCCCAGGGACTGGTACATATATATATATATATATATATCTCCCTATGACCTGGCTTAGTACTGTTTAGAATTTGTTTAGTACTATTTCTTTGTTTAGTTCTCCTATGAGTTGGCCCGATTCCGTAGATTCTATGCATTCCCATGAGCTGGTTTAGTACTGCTTAGAACTGGTTTAGTATTGGGTCAGGAGCTGACCCAGGTTTCTGGCAGCCATATGTTTGCCAGCAGACAAATGGTCTATGTGTCCTAACCTTTTTCATGTTCATTGTGATTGTTGACTTTCGCAATTCCAAACCAGAAGGAGGCAAAAAGTGGTCATCCTCTTTGTTTTGGATTAAAGCTGCAAGAAGTGTTTACAGGTTTTGGGGCAAAATTTGAAACCACTTCTTGGGAAACTGAGCCAAATTGTGGTGAAATACACTGCCTGCTGCCTTATGTTTGGAACGGCGTCCGCTTGTCAAACAGAAACATGAAGGATCCGCAAAAGAAGTGCGTGACGGACAAAACATGTTCGAATGTCAACAAGAAGGAAAAGGCTCCGGAAAGGTAAGGGTACAAAATATCAACAAATGCCTCAAGCTCCAAAAACAACAACACCCATAAATGTCCGCGCAATGTCCGAAAAAACACACACTCGCAAAATTCCTATAGCGCCAAAAACAGCCTCAAAAAGCCGCCCTATCAACAGTACACATAGAAATGTCCAGTCATCTAACAAGCCTGGAAAATTAGACTGCTGAGCGTACATGTGACCTACACAAAAAGAACATGTCTCTTGTTGACCGGGCTTAACCAACAATCTGACCGTAATTTCTGCGGAGAGGTAAAATTGACGATCTGCCCGTTTTTTGTGGGGAGATGAAAATTGATGACGATCTGACCGTAATTCTGCACAGGGGGAAAAATTGATGACTATCTGACTGTACTTTCTGCGGAGAGGTTAAATTGATAACGATGTGACCGTCATTTGCGGGGACGTGTTAAAAATTGATGACGATCTGACCGTTCTTCTGCGGAGACTATAAAATTGCTGACGATCTGACCGTAATTCTGCGGGAGATGTAAAATTGATGACGATCTGACCTTTTTTGCCGGGAGATAAAAATTGATGACAATCTGACCGTAATTCTGCGGAGGGGGGAACAATTGATGACTATCTGACTGTAATTTCTGCGGAGAGGTTGAACTGATAACGATGTGACCGTTATTTGCGGGGACGTGTGAAAAGTTGATGACGATCTGACCGTAATTCTGCGGAGAAGTAAAATTGATGACGTTCTGATCGCAATTCTGCGGAGAAGTAAAATTGACGATCTGACCGTTATTCTGCGGAGACTAAAATTGATGACGATCTGACCGCAATTCTGCGGGAAATGTAAAATTCTGTGTTTTTGCGGGGGCGTGATAAAAATTGATGACGATCTGATCGTTATTTGCGGAGACGTGTTAAAAACTGATGACGATCTGATCGTAATTCTGCGGAGAGGTCAAATTGATGACGATCTGACCGCAATTTCTGCGGAGAGGTAAAATTGATGACGATCTGACCGATATTTGCGGGGACGTGATAAGAATTGACGATCTGGCCGTAATTCTGCGGAGACTAGAATTGAATACGATCAGACCGTGAATCTGCGGAGACTAAAATTGCTGACGATCTGACCGTAACTTTACGCGACGATCTGACCGTAATACGCGGACGTGATCAAAATTGATCACGTCTGACCGTTATTCTGCGGAGACTAAAATTGATGACGATCAGACCGTATAACTCTGTGGAGACTAAAATTGATCTGACCGTAATTCTGCGGAGAGGTAAAATTGACGATCTGACCGTTATTCTGCGGAGACTATAAAATTGCTGACAATCTGACCGTAATTCTGCGGACCTTTTTTTGCGGAGAGGAAAAATTGACAATCTGCGAGTTTTTTTTGTGGGGACGTGATAAGAACTGGTGACGATCTGCACGTCATTCTGCGGAGAGGTAAAATTGATGACGCTCTCACCGTATATAATTGTGCGGAGAGTTAAAGTTGATGACGATCTGACCATAATTTCTGCAGAGAGGTCAAACTGATGACGATCTGACCATATCTGACCGTAATTCTGCGGAGACTATATAGTTGCACGATCTGATTGTTATTTACGCGGACGTGACAAAAATCGATGACGATCTGACCGTAATTTCTTCGGAGAGGTAAAGTTGATGACGATCTGCCCGTAATGTACAGTACCGTAATTCTGCGGAGAGGTAAAATTGATGACGATCTGACCGTTATTTGAAAATTGACGATCTGACCGTAATTCTGCGGAGACTGAAATTGCTGACGATCTGACCGTTATTTACGCGGACGTGATCAAAGTTGATGACGATCTGACCGTCATTCTTCGGAGCCTAAAATTGAATACAATCTGACCGTAACTCTGCGGAGGCTACTTATATTACTGCGTTTTCATTTTTTCGCCAAAATATTGCATCATCATGAAGTTGTTGACGCTCTGACCGCAAATGCGGGTTAAACTTGTCGACATTTGTGAATATTTGTCAAAATGTGTCATGCTGTCAGCGGAGATGAAAATTGATGACGATCTGACCGTAATTCTGCGGAGAGGTAAAACTGATGACGATCTGAGCGTCTGCGGAGAGGTAAAATTGATGACAATCTGACCGTTATTTGTGGGGACGTGATAAAAATTGACGATCTGACCGTAATTCTGCGGAGACTATAGAATTGAATACGATCAGACCGTGATTCTGCGGAGGCAAAAATTGCTGACGATCTGACCGTTATTTTCGCGGACGTAACAAAAATGATGACGATCCGACCATAATTCTGCGGAGAGGTAAAACTGATGACAATCTGACCGTCTTTTGTGGGGACGTGATACAAATTGATGACGATCTGACCGAAAATTTCTGCGGAGAGGTAAAAGTGATGACGATCTGACCGTAATTTCTGCGGAGACGTAAAGTTGATGACGATCTGACCGTCATTTGCGGGGGCGTGATAAAAATTGATGCCCATCTGACCGTATTTCTGCGGAGAGGTAAAAATGATGACGACCTGACAGTAATTCTGCAGAGAGGTAAAATTGATGACGGCCTGACCGTTATTCTGCGGAGAGGTAAAATTGACGATCTGACCGTAATTCTGCGGAGAGGTAACATTGACGATCTGACCGTTATTCTGCGGAGACTTAATTTTTATTACGATCTGACCGTACCCTAGGGTAGGAACCCAAGACCTTCATATTTGAGAACTTGGCAAAGACCCCAAAATTCCAGGAACCAAACCTGACACGTCCAAATTTGCTTCGGACAGTCCGACCGAGCCGTGCGCAATGCAGACAGTACTGGTAATTATTCGGAATTTGCAGGCGTCCGCCCCTGCATTTCTCACGACTAGGTCTCAGGCTTCACGGTCTACATACAATTTAAACATCATACAAGGAATGTATGTTGCATATGCATGTTGATGTGCCACCTTCCATCATAAATAGTATTGCACACAAACTAGATATACACACACATGTAAACACATACGCATACGCATATACATGCATATATATATATAGAGAGAGAGAGAGAGTATTAACCAGCAAGCAAACAAATAGCGATAGCATGAGTCCAGTTGTGTTGCAAATGTTGCGCCACATGGCCTCTTTGCCGCCGAGTACGCCCATGCATCAAAATCCAAACCGAGTCAAGCTCTGCCAACTGCAAAGGATCAACCAGCCCAAAACCATAAAACAGATCTATAGCCACAAGACACATCACCATGTTAGTTGAAATGTTGGGATGCTTAACATTGATACATTCATCGCGCCTCTCGTGTAAAGCAAAAACCCACCATACCACGACGCTCACATGACAAGTCGCGGACAAATAAGCCGCCGAATGCATTAAAATTGGATAAGTTCCAAACGTGTTTAACATAACCCTTTCGGTACATCCATCGTGACAACATAGGCAGGTAGCTGCTTGTGGGAGTGTCATAAGCTTGAACCGGTTTGAGTGGGCTCTAGGACGGAACACGCTCAAGGCGCTCGATGGGTAAGAATACGGCCTATCGATCTGATACGATAATTTACAGTCGAGGTGGGAAAGCTGTCACCTTGGTTGTATGTATATACTTACTTTCGGGAAGAATCTATACTTCGAGTTAGTTTATCTTGGCAAAGCAAAAACGACCTAGCGCAACAAAGCATTCAAGCCGAAAGCGACCCTGACCAACACATGTTTACTAATGACCCGTATGATGGCTTGCGCCTGGCCGTGATCCCCAATTTGGCCATTTAAAACGATTACGAAATGACCTTCTGGATTCTAAACGCCTTCGATATTTAACCAGCATGTCAAGCCATCCATGTAGTTTCCGCCAATTTCGATCAAGCTAAGCATCTACCGATATATTGCTTGCGTTGACCCGGGCTGTTCAGAAGTGACAAGTCCAAGCTGAGCCATCAAACAAAGACCTTACGAATAGTATGATTCCTGTTTGAACATTCTGAACGTGAAACCTGACAACCTCACTAATCAGCGTTGTAGAGAAACAAGGCAAGTTCGAGGTTGCACCGCAAACCTTTGTTGGCTAGAAAGTAAAAAGCCGTCAAAGCGAGGTCACTGTCTTATTATTGGAACCATAAATAAGCAAAGGCTCGTAGCCTTGAAGCCTCATAACTTATGCGCGGGGATCAGGTGTGTGAACTACACACATGGAATAACAGCCCATCCGCCGCTTAACGAGTGAGTGTGAGTATTGGACGTGTGTCTTTCTTGAGAGCATAGTACACGTCCACTAATGGGCTTCGGCATCGCCCACTTGCTAGGATGAATGAATGAATGAATGAATGAATGAATGGATGGATGGATGGATGGATGGATGGATGGAAGAATGAGAATGAATGAATGAATGAATGAATGAATGAATGAATGAATGAATGAATGAATGAATGAATGAATGAACGAACGAACGAACGAATGAATGAATGAATGAATTCATTCATTCCATGAATGAATGAATGAATGAATGAATGGATGAATGACATGACATGACATGACATGACATGACATGACATGACATGACATGGCATGACATGAATGAAAAAGTGAATGAATGAGTTGTTAATGTAATCCATCCTTGTACATGACCTTGGCCTTTGTCATCAAGCCCTTGAGCCTATCTACATGGTAGCGGGGCAGTGGTCCCTGGTACACGATCCACGACCACAACCCAGGGTGAGCTCCATCACACACCCACAGGCTTAGGTACACAGTAGAGAGCAACATGGCACAACAACAGCGGCAACAGGAACAACTGCAGTTGGAAGGAATCCACAGATACAAGATATCACCACCACGGTTCACAGGAGAATACAACACCTTCGAAGAATGGAAGTACAAGATGACAGCATGCTTGGGATTACAAGACGCAGCATACAAAAGACTGTTGAAACAGTCAGACCAATCAACAAGACAAGTTACAAACGATCAACTTGAGAATGCAGCACCTTCACAAGCAGTAGCAATGGGTACAACTGAGCAACAATCTACACTACCTCTTGGTGAGCACATGCGATGGACCAGCATCTACATTTTGCAGGCAATACATGCAAGGCAACGGATTTGAAACATTGCGGCTGATACATACAAGATACTCCATACCACTTGGCACACGAAGCATTGGGTACCTAACAAGGTTACTCAAACCACAACTTGATGAACAGAAGTTCGAAGAGAGCTTCGCAACATGGGAGTTTCAACTCTCCAGGTACGAACAAGACAACGGCACACTACTACCAAACGCAGTCAAGATTGCAATACTGCTCAATGAGACAAAAGGACCACTACAGCAACATCTACAACTTCAAGCAGGAAACATCACAACATATGCACAGATCAGATCAATGGTGATCGAGCACTACAGAGCAACAGCATCATTCACCAGGCTACAAGCAATCACATCAGGCAGCAACAACCAAGGACCGGCGCCGATGGACATAGGAGCAACATGGTACAACAAAGGAACAGGAAAGAAGGGCAAGCACAAGGGCAAAGGAAAGTATAACAAAGGCAAAGGCTACGGGAACTACGGGAACAACCACAGCAACAACAACTACAAAGGAGGAAAAGGCAAGTACAATCAACAACCGGTTGGACAAGGAAATCCATTCAAAGGACAACATGG